>JASANF010005285.1:0-13020 GCA_030248245.1 Trissonchulus sp. WLG1_4
ATACTTAAGGTGGTAGTGTCGCCAAAGCAGTTTTGCTGCATAGGCTCCAAAATGAGAACTTTTTGCTTTGAAATGGTACGTTCACTGCAAAACTAGTGAAATGCCATATGGTGTCAAATAAATACTGTCAGACACTAGACTACCAATATCTACCAATATTTTTAACCGATCACCATTTGTGAGCCAGACATCACACAATAGAGACATAAAAGTTCAAAAAATCCAGCCAGATATCAGATTGGCCAGCTTGTGAAGTACATGTAATGTTTTGACGCACAATTTTTTTGCCAGCAAATAAGAAAAATGAAAAATGAAGGTTAGTTTTTCTTTTGATTTGCAAAATAAGTGTCTGATCTTCTTCAGAATTTATCATTATTGCTGTGAGTACTTTACAGGTTACGCACAGTTTCACAGTTCCCAACAGCCATTATTTTTACAACCACTCAAGCTATTTGCACTAAATTTTGGGGTGCATAAACTAGAGTATATGTGCTTTTACTTTGCGTAAAGAATCTAAACAAAAGTTCTTAATTGTGACTAAATTATAGAATCTGAATAGGTTTTCAAAACGTATTTTCCCGACTTTATGAACTCACTGCTAACTGTATGCTGCATCAATTTTTCTGAAACTTGGCAAAAATATTTGCCTTAAAACATATTTTTAGAATGTATAAAGAACAATGACCTATTTTTTCCTGAAAAAGTTTTATAGTCGCGCAAAATCGACTGCTTTCGCGACACTACCCCCTTAAATGAAATTTGCCGTCAATGCGAAGTGTCACCAAAGCGAAAGTCGCCAATGCTAGTGCACCCGAAAAATCATGACAAGAACTCTAATTGACAATTTATTTGTATGAACACATACATAACAGTTGGCTGCAAGCAAAATAATTTAGCAGCTTTTGCATGTAAATATATAGCGCTTATAGAACAATTTGCTGTGTTTTTAAGCCGTTTTCAAAAATGTTATAACTGAGCAAAAAGTGGCAACACATCGTGTATCTAATCGGGTAATCAGAGAAGATAAAGAAGATGCCAAAGTCCTAAGCTTTAAGCCTAAGCTTGAAGACCAATCTAAGGGCAAACAAGAAAAGAAGGCAAATATGAAAATGTGCAGCCATTACAACTGTCATACAACAACACAAAAGATCACGCATTTTAAAAATAATGAAAAATTATAGTTGCATTTGTAGTCTTTTTCCTGTTCTGGCTTATTAAAACAAAAACATTACAAGCATGAGTTAGCAAAATAAATTCAACAGGTTACTTCTAAAAGCAATCGCTTGGGCTAAATTTCCCTATTAGTATGCGAAAAAGTTTTCAGAATTTAATCAGAACTTGGTGCTCAAATTACCTAGGGCTTAAAGTGCGGGTATGAGCTATATTAAGTTTTTTCTGGTATACACCCGCGTAATTCATTACGTAGGTGATCGTTCGCAAATTAGTTCTCGGTTTTGCGGAGAGTAAGTTCAATAAACCTTTTCAGAATTTAGAATTAATCAAAATTGATCTACATTAATTAATAAATCAAGATCAAATAGTTTAGTTTCAAGTTGATTAGCTTTATAATCTGACGTCAATTTAGGTATGCAAAATTTTGCAAAACAAAGCAGCTACAGCAGTATACAGCACATATATAGATTTTACGGAGTTGCCATGGGATGTTGCATGGGATGTGCTTTCAAATGTGCCCTCGTGTGAAATGGGCTTAAGTAAGCAAAGCAGCATCAATTTGGTGGATCGTATGCTATTTATAACACATCGACATTGAAAAGTGCAAAAGTTAAAATTATCGTCGCAAACAAAAACGCTCAAGCCCATTTCATATTTGCTTTTGCCTTTTAGTTCATGTCGTTTTGTCTATTGGCAAGTCCAAGAAAACTACCTACTAGTCAAATTAGCCAATCTTTAATTGCAAAATGTAGAGTCACTTCTAAATTATATACAAAGCAGTCAACCAAAATTTGTCCTTTTCCTTGTCTCTGTGTCCTTAAGGACAAGTATGAACCTGGTTTTACATATAAGTACAAATAAACCCGAACCTATTGACGAATGCTGACAAGTACAAACCAGCCATGATTAATGGTACAAAAAATTAGCTAAAGTGTCGGCTTTCATATTCATAAAACTTCACGTCATGTCTCTGGCTAATGAATTACAGAGTAGGCATTACTGAAAGTCAAGTGGGTAAAGTTAGTATGAGAAACTTCATAGACAACTCTGAAGCTTCTATAATAATGAAAAACTAGAAAAAAAATTAACACCTCTTTTGTTGCGGAAAGGTGCTAAGGCTCAGCATAAGTTAACCTTACAAATTTTAGATTATTGAAGCATAAGTAAATTTGAAACACAAATGTAGCTGACGTACTACTGTAGTTTGTAAATTACACGTTTACGTGCATGAAAACAGTACGTCGGAGAAATATTTCAAAAAGTCCACCATAAAAATAAAAATGTAAACCAACAAAAAAGAGGGAAACATTACTAAATAGGTACACGGAATCGAACTAAAAGAGAAATTTGTTCCTCATTAACAACTGCGTAGACATTGCTAGGAGTTAATGCCAGTTGCCCAGTTAATTTTGCCATTTCAACTAGACAAGAAAAACGCCCGACGGGAAACTGATAGCATAATAGGACGGTGGCCAACATTATAGCGCCAACACATTTTTTGAAGAAACATTCGCCACTGAAGCCTGAAAAATGACCTGCTAAAAATATGGAAACTAGAGCATTTTGACTTAAGCACAGGGCCGCTTGCTGCGCCCTATTATTGCGGGAACCACGGTTGTGTTTACTGATACTTTTAAACAAATTCCGAGTTCCTCTAACAGTTAGGGATTAATTAGGGATTAGTACCGGATTAAAGGTTATTTATAATCGGACTAAACGGTTTAAAAATTATGCTAATTGCTATTCCAAAACCTCCGGATTTAACGGACTATTTTTTAGCGTGCTGCTTTTTAATTGCATTTTTGATGCACGCTACCGTTAGCGTGGCAGGCGTTAAATCCGTTTAGTCCAGTGATAGTTTTGGAATGGGGTCAGACTAACTTAACTACTGACTCATTTCTAACTCGTTTAGTCAATTTAACCCGATTTGCCATTCCAAAACCTCGGACTAAATAAGTCCAGTCCGTTTAATCAGGTACAGGGATTGGCCCTTAACAACACCTGATATTATGTATTTTAACAATGATGTCCGTTAGTGTTCTGCCTCTGCCGGGAAGACTTTCTGTCTCGTACGCGTTTAGAGAAGAACGATTTCTTCGTGATTTTAATGTTATTTTCTTTCTTAATAATGTTATCAATTTGTACGCGTTTTTTATGCTGATTTATAAGTTTTCAAAACTAATACTTCGACGGCTAATCGTACAGCCGATGATGAAAATAATTTAAAGAAATTAACATGTTTCAACATTAAGTTGGTTAACGATTTTACTGACCATTACCGTGACCATGCCCATGTAGATTAATGGTCGTTTGCACCAACCTTATTCTCGAGCTATTCTTATCCTCTTGCGATTCAAAAGTTCTTGTTTACCATTTTTCAAAATTATATTCAATGTATGGTGATTAAAACCATTACTGAGGAAACAGTAAATCTAATTGATACGTCTTTAGTGTTTACGAGATCAGCTATTTTTGAGTTATTCTATTCTCGAGCTGATTCATTTTTTAATGCAAGCCATGGCAATGTTTCAGCAGGAGCGGGTCACAAAAGATTGACTCGCTCAGTCCGACGGCGTACCCAGTGAATCGAATCCATAACCAAACCCACGGGTACCACCAACGACCTGTTATAAAGCTGGTATAGATCAACTACTGTAACTCCAGCGTGTCGTAATGGTTAGAACCGATGCGCAGCAAGCGGCCTATCGCTGAAGTCAAACGCTCTAGTTTCCATACTTTTAGCAGGTCATTTTCGGCTTCAGTGGCGAATGTTTCTTCAAAAATGTGTTGGCGCCATAATGTTGGCACCGTCTGATTATGCTATCAGTTTCCGTAGGGCATTTTTCTTGTCTAGTTCATATAATTTTTCGGCTTCAGATTTAATAACAAAAACGTAACTCATTAAAAATACTAAGGTCACTAAATAATTCAATTTGATAAAACATCAATATAAAGCCAATTGACCGTCTTAAACTGCCGTCGGGGGTACACGCGTGATTTTAACGGCTTAAATCTACCGAAAACTACTACCGTAATAACAACAAAAGCACGGCATTTATTTTAATTTACATATTACAACATAGCCATTAATTTAGACGCTACAACATAAACAGGTACAAGTTGGTATCGTCATAAAATGTTACGTTAACAAACAATATAGGAGTAGGGCTGAGCATGGTTACATGGTACGAACCGCGGCAGTGCGCAACACCCTGACGCATGCACACGGTTAGGGGTCACTATCCGCTGTTAACAGCGTGTAGATGTTACAACAGTAACTGCGGATAGATAACTGTTTTCTCTAAACGGACAGTGTAACCGGTTACTCTGAACGGATAGTGTAAACGGTTACTTGAGTGAGTGTAACCGGTTTCTCCGTTTTTCTACATCGCGTAACCGTTAATAAAATGTTTGTTGGGGCTGCTGGATTTATGCAAATTAGCCTCCAACCGTTTTTGGCAAGTGATTTGCTGCGTGTGTTAGTCCTTTAGATTCACGGTGTGTGTGCAAGCTAGGTGCAAGACAGAGTCATTTATACTGACAGCTCAGCATTGTCCCAGTATGTAGCTCAAATGGTACGTGAACTCGGCTGAAGATCTGCAGATGGGTGTTTTGCATGTTCCCTGGGTCATTTTAATGCTGATTCCGTCAGTAAAGAATCCACCTACGTTTCTTGACAACGTTTAGTAACCGTGTAACCGTTTACACGCTTAGTAACCGTGTAAACATTTACACGGTTACTAATGTGCAGCCATCTAACCGGTTACACGGTTAGTATCAGTTTAAACGGTTAGACGATACTAAGCGTGTACACGCGGTTAGTAGCTTTTAAATAATCGTGCATACTGCATACGGATAGTGATTTTGTAACCGTGCCTTTCGAGATTAAACTACTCTGTGATATAAAAACTAGAGATAGCTGTTGCAATTGGGTGGAACGTGGAAGGATGCAAGATCTCCAGTCAAACTTTGATCCCCCTAATTTACCGGACTATGCGAGTCAATAAATTTCCGGCTGACTAAACGGTTTCAAAATCACTATCCGTATGCAGTATGCACGATTATTTCCAAAAGCTACTAACCGCGTGTACACGCTAAGTATCCGTCTAACCGTTTAAACTGATACTAACCGTGTAACCGGTTAGATGGCTGCACATTAGTAACCGTGTAAACGTTGAACACGGTTACTAAGCGTGTAAACGGTTACACGGTTACTAAACGTTGTCAAGACACGTAGGTGGATTCTTTACGAGACAGAATCAGCATTAAAATGACCCAGGGAACATGCAAAACACCCATCTGCAGATCTTCAGGCCCGCGAGCTACACATACCATTTGAGCTACATACTGGGACAATGCTGAGCTGTCAGTATAAATGACTCTGTCTGCACCTAGCTTGCACACACACCGTGAATCTGAAAGGACTAACACACGCAGCAAATCACTTGCGAACGGTTGGAGGCTAATTTGCATAAATCCAGCAGCCCCGACGAAACATTTGTAACGGTTACGCGATGAAACGGATAGTGAAACCGGTTAACACGAGCCGTTTAGAGTAACCGTTTACACTATCCGTTCAGAGTAACCGGTTACACTGTCCGTTTAGAGAAAACAGTTATATTATCCGCAGTTACTGGTAACGTGTACACGCTGTTAACAGCGGATAGTGACCCCTAACCGTGTGCATGCTTTGCGTAGGGTGTGCACACTGCACGGTTCGTACCATGTAACCATGCTCAGCCCTACTCCTATATTGTTTGTTACAGGTTTTTGCAACATTTTATGACAATAGTAACTATTGTACCTGTTTACGTTGTAGCGTCTAAATTAATGGCTATGTTGTAATATGTAAATTAAAAAATAAATGCCGTGCTTTTGTTGTTATTACGGTAGTAGTTCAGTTAGATTTAAGCCGTTAAGTCACGCGTGTACCCCCGACGGGCAGTTTAAGACGGTCAATTGGCTTTATATTGATGTTTTATCAAATCAAATTATTTAGTGACCTTGATCTTTTAATCAAGTTACGTTTTTGCTTCTAAATCTGAAGCCGAAAAATTATATAAACTAGACAAGAAAAATGCCCTACGGGAAACTGATAGCATAATAGGACGGTGCCAACATTATGGCGCCAACACATTTTTTGAAGAAACATTCGCCACTGAAGCCGAAAAATGACCTGCTAAAAGTATGGAAACTAGAGCATTTTGACTTAAGCAATAGGCCGCTTGCTGCGCCCTATTATTGCGGGAACCATCGGTTCTAACCATTACGACACGCTGGAGTTACAGTAGTTGATCTATACCAGCTTTATAAACGGGTGGACGCTGGTCGTGAGTACATCGTACCCGTGGGTTTGGTTATGGATTGGAAAATTTGAACTCTGGGTACGCACGTCGGACTGAGCGAGTCGAATTGTTTGTGACCCGCTCCTGTCTGAATCTGAAAACATTGCCATGGCTTGCATTAAAATAGAATAGCTCGAGAATAGAATAACTCAAAAATAGCTGATCTCAGTCAACGCTAAAGACGTATCAATTAGATTTTACTGTTTCCTCAGTAATGGTTTTAATCACCATACATTGAATATAATTTTGAAAAATGGTAAACAGAACTTTTGAATCGCAAGAGGATAAGAATAGCTCGAGAATAAGGTTGGTGCAAACGACCATTAATCTACATGGGCATGGTCACCAGGTAATGGTCAGTAAAATCGTTAACCAACTTAATGTTGAAACATGTTAATTTCTTTAAATTATTTTCCCATCATCGGCTGTCCGATTAGCCGTCGAAGTATTAGTTTTGAAAACTTATAAATCAGCATAAAAAACGCGTACAAATTGATAACATTATTAAGAAAGAAAATAACATTAAAATCACGAAGAAATCATTCTCTAAACGCATTCCAAGACAGAAAGTCTTCCCCGGGCAAGGGCAGAACACTAACGGACATCATTGTTAAAATACATAATATCGGTGTATTTTAAGGGCCAATCCCTGTACCTGATTAAACGGACTGGACTTATTTAGTCCGAGGTTTTGGAATGGCAAATCGGGTTAAATTGACTAAACGAGTTAAAATAAGTCAGTGGCTTAATTTAGTCTGACCCCATTCCAAAACTATCACTGGACTAAACGGATTTAACATGCACGCTTAACAGTAGCGTGCATCGAAGTCCGTTTAGTCCGATTAAAAAGCAGCACGCTAAAAAATAGTCCGTTTAATCCGGAGGTTTTGGAATAGCAATCTAGCATAATTTTTAAACCGTTTAGTCCGATTATAAATAACCTTTTAATCCGGTACTAATCCCTAATTAATCCCTAACTGTTAGAGGAACTCAGGAATTTGTTTAGAAGTATACAGTAAACACAACCGTGGTTCCCGCAATAATAGGGCGCAGCAAGCGGCCTATTGCTTAAGTCAAAATGCTCTAGTTTCCATACTTTTAGCAGGTCATTTTTCGGCTTCAGTGGCGAATGTTTCTTCAAAAAATGTGTTGGCGCCATAATGTTGGCACCGTCCTATTATGCTATCAGTTTCCCGTAGGGCATTTTTCTTGTCTAGTTGAAATGGCAAAATTAACTGGGCAACTGGGCATTAACTCCTAGCAATGTCTACGCAGTGTTAATGAGGAACAAATTTCTCTTTTAATTTATGAGTCCGTGTACCTATTTAGTAATGTTTCTCACTATTTTTCGTTCAATTTCACTTTTTCTTTCAAGGTAAAAATATAGAAATTTATGTACGACGTAATGAAATATTGCCCGGAGAAACATTTTTCATTTACGTAAACCGGTAATTCATAAACTACATATGTATGTCAGCTATAGTTCTGCTTCAAATTAACTTAAGTAGTATTAATGTAAAATTTGTAAGGTTATAATAAGCCTACGCGCATTACGCAACAAAAGCGAAGGTATTAATTTATTTACTTGTTTATCAATATATAAGTAGCTTAAGAGTTCACTATGCAATTTCTCATACTAACTTTACCCACTTGACTTTCAGTAAGTCCTATTCTGTAATTCATTAGCCAGAGACATGACGTGAAGTTTTATGAATATGAAAGCCGACACTTTAGCTAATTTTTTTCTACCATTAATCATGGCTGGTTTGTACTTGTCAGCATTCGTCAATAGGTTCGGGTTTATTTGTACTTATATGTAAAACCAGGTTCATACTTGTCCTTAAGGACACAGAGACAAGGAAAAGGACAAATTTTGGTTGACTGCTTTGTATATAATTTAGAAGTGACTCTACATTTTGCAATTAAAGATTGGCTAATTTGACTAGTAGGTAGTTTTCTTGGACTTGCCAATAGACAAAACGACATGAACTAAAAGGCAAAAGCAAATATGAAATGGGCTTGAGCGTTTTTGTTTGCGACGATAATTTTAACTTTTGCACTTTTCAATGTCGATGTGTTATAAATAGCATACGATCCACCAAATTGATGCTGCTTTGCTTACTTAAGCCCATTTCACACGAGGGCACATTTGAAAGCACATCCCATGCAACATCCCATGGCAACTCCGTAAAATCTATATATGTGCTGTATACTGCTGTAGCTGCTTTGTTTTGCAAAATTTTGCATACCTAAATTGACGTCAGATTATAAAGCTAATCAACTTGAAACTAAACTATTTGATCTTGATTTATTAATTAATGTAGATCAATTTTGATTAATTCTAAATTCTGAAAAGGTTTATTGAACTTACTCTCCGCAAAACCGAGAACTAATTTGCGAACGATCACCTACGTAATGAATTACGCGGGTGTATACCAGAAAAAACTTAATATAGCTCATACCCGCACTTTAAGCCCTAGGTAATTTGAGCACCAAGTTCTGATTAAATTCTGAAAAACTTTTTCGCATACTAATAGGGAAATTTAGCCCAAGCGATTGCTTTTAGAAGTAACCTGTTGAATTTATTTTGCTAACTCATGCTTGTAATGTTTTTGTTTTAATAAGCCAGAACAGGAAAAAGACTACAAATGCAACTATAATTTTTCATTATTTTTAAAATGCGTGATCTTTTGTGTTGTTGTATGACAGTTGTAATGGCTGCACATTTTCATATTTGCCTTCTTTTCTTGTTTGCCCTTAGATTGGTCTTCAAGCTTAGGCTTAAAGCTTAGGACTTTGGCATCTTCTTTATCTTCTCTGATTACCCGATTAGATACACGATGTGTTGCCACTTTTTGCTCAGTTATAACATTTTTGAAAACGGCTTAAAAACACAGCAAATTGTTCTATAAGCGCTATATATTTACATGCAAAAGCTGCTAAATTATTTTGCTTGCAGCCAACTGTTATGTATGTGTTCATACAAATAAATTGTCAATTAGAGTTCTTGTCATGATTTTTCGGGTGCACTAGCATTGGCGACTTTCGCTTTGGTGACACTTCGCATTGACGGCAAATTTCATTTAAGGGGGTAGTGTCGCGAAAGCAGTCGATTTTGCGCGACTATAAAACTTTTTCAGGAAAAAATAGGTCATTGTTCTTTATACATTCTAAAAATATGTTTTAAGGCAAATATTTTTGCCAAGTTTCAGAAAAATTGATGCAGCATACAGTTAGCAGTGAGGTCACAAAGTCGGGAAAATGACGTTTTGAAAACCTATTCACATTCTATAATTTCGTCACAATTAAAAAACTTTTTGTTTAGATTCTTTACGCAAAGTAAAAGCACATATACTCTAGTTTATGCACACAAAATTTAGTGCAAATAGCTTGAGTGGTTGTGGAGTAATGGCTGTTGGAACTGTGAAACTGTGCGTAACCTGTAAAGTACTCACAGCAATAATGATAAATTCTGAAAAATTCAGACACTTATTTTGAAATCAAAAGAAAAACTAACCTTCATTTTTCATTTTTCTTATTTGTGGCAAAAAATTGTGCGTCAAAACATTACATGTACTTCACAAGCTGGCCAATCTGATATCTGGCTGGATTTTTTGAACTTTTATGTCTCTATTGTGTGATGTCTGGCTCACAAATGGTGATCGGTTAAAAATATTGGTAGATATTGGTAGTCTAGTGTCTGACAGTATTTATTTGACACCATATGGCATTTCACTAGTTTTGCAGTGAACGTACCATTTCAAAGCAAAAAGTTCTCATTTTGGAGCCTATGAGCAAAACTGCTTTGGCGACACTACCACCTTAAGTATAATATTTCTAACAGGCCTTGACAATTTCTTCTGTCACCTACAGTAAAACTGGTGAGATTAGAACAAACAGAGCAGATAGACTAGCAGGCAATATTAGTTCCTTGACAATGCGTACGTTAACCGATTTTTCTTATTTGTGCTTCAATATTAAGTATCATTCCAAACCGAATATATGATATGAGGATTTATATAGTCCTTTATAATCCTAATACATAAATGTAGTATATGGTATATGTATATGGTCACACTTAGTAATATATAGTCTTCATATATTTAGTCCGAATAAAATTTAAAAATATTTCTGACGGCTCAAGTATGTATGTATTTCGAAAAAACGTACAGCTTTCCAATTATGTCTGGAACGTTTACTTATTTGGCATATTATTTTTAATTTTTCTTCCACTTTTGCTGCATGCCATTTTTCTTGCGGTTTAAAACAAAGACAAAATAATAGAATGTCATACAACTTGTTTCCCAAAACTAAATTTGGACCCAGCTAGGTAATATTAACATACCTCATAAAAATAAGACAGAGGCAAAAGCAAACTCCTAAGCCAATTATCTACTTAATTTGAGTATGATAATCAGCCCAAACTTTTCAGCCCCAACTTTTTTACATTTTTAAATTTTGTTCCTTTCGCTAAAATCAAGAGTACATAATAGCTTCTCACTCTATATAGAAGAAGAGTGAGACACTCTCCAACCTGCCTGTGTTTTAGCACAGGCAGATGCGCTGGTCGTTTTCAGGCTACATGTTGACATTCTATGCAACATGTGGCTGACCAATCAGCGCGTAGATTCCCTGCGTAACACAGTTTAGTATATAATCGCTGATGCGTTGATAAGCATTAAGATAGGGATAAAAGCTTAATAACTCATTATTTATTCATAGTCTGCTTGCAAAAACATTAAAAAAGGTTTGCAAATACCTCTAGGGATATTTTGGCCAACTTTCAGCGAAATTGATTGAGAAACTTTTGAGATATAAACTTTTCTGAATTTCTTCAAAGTTTCTCAATCAGTTTTGCTGAAAGTTTGCCAAAATATCCCAAAAGGTATTTGCAAACCTTTTTCAATGTTTTTACAAGCAGACTATGAATAAATAATGAGTTATTAACCTTTATCCCTTTCCCGTTTTATGATTGGGGCACGTGCACAGGCGTCTGCCAATCAAAGAATACAAGCTCGCTTCTGATTGGCCAGTCACATGTTGCATAGAATGTCAACATGTAGCCTGAAAACCACCAGCGCATCTGAATGTGCTAGAACACAGGCAGATTGGAGAGTGTCTCACTCTTCTTCTATACAGAGTGAGACGCTATTATGTACTCTTGCTAAAATGTATGGGTAGCCGCACAAGGTGTTATGAAAATAGCTAATTCGAGATGTCCGTATTAGCACTTGCAGTTACCTAAGCAAGTCGCAACTATTTTATACTTACCAATCCTAATTCAAGAAAATTCTACGTTATATACTGTCACAAAACAATTGCTAAAAATTGTTGACAATGGAACTTTAAGCAGTTCAGCATACATTGATAGCTTGTGAACGCGTATAAATTTCTAATTACTTTTCATATTTGTAAAATTATAACGATAAAAACCTTTGATAGGCATACAATTTTATACTGTTAGTTTTTTAATACTATAAATGTCCTGTGATAAACTTGAGCTTGGATTGTTATTGATTCAGTTTAAATTTAAGTTATCTACACAACACTATTTCACTCATACTACGGCAAAGCAATTTCTTCGATCTGCTATAAAAACCGTTGAAAATTTTTTAATATTAATTTTGATGACAGCTACATTTCTAGGTAAATCATGCCTTAATGGTGACAAAAACCTAATCGAAAAGTAGTTTTTTCTGCTGAAAAAACACTAATTACACATTTAAGGCTGAAAAATGAAGCCCATTGAGCCCAATTTATGAAAAGCAATTTCTGAAAGGCGAATTCCACCCCTTCAGTTTTCCGTAAAACAAATAGGCAGGCTTTCTTAGTCATGAAATCTTTTGTGACCTCTTTCTTTATTTTATCTTATTTTTATCTTTCTTATTTTACCGTTTTATAAACTTTTTCAGCATCTTATTTTATAGAATCTGAGTTGTCCGTCTCTCTGTGGTGTTAATAAAAATTTTTCGCGAACAAAGCACATACATAGCTGTTTACATTCGAGTGCTATTTTCGAGAAAGGCAAATAATGCCCTAGCGGGACCCAAATGACTTATCTTACGATCTGCAGACTAGCGCTCTAACTATTTTGAGATATTAGTCCGAATTCTGACTGTTTTTAATTGACTTTATTACTACTTGACTGTATTCTTTTAGTAAGCTTTAGTCTGAGACACCACTGCAGCGATGCTAGAATGCCTCTAATATGCTTTATTTTCTACTTGAGCCTTGTTCATACTTGTCCTTGTCCTTGTCCTTGTACCTATCGTTTTGTCCTTAAGCGATTGCAAAAAAGAGTTGGGCCAAATAAGCAAATTTTCGCATGGTAAAGTTTGAGTCACTGGCAGATAGTATGCAAGTCGAAAAGCTTGTGTGAATTCTTCACAGCAGCTTATCAATGTTTGTCATTGTCCCTATCCTTGTGTCCCTAAAGACAATAGTATGAACCGGGCTTTACAGTGACAATCAATCTATGGGACAGACGTAGTCATAAGTTATA
>JASANF010005286.1:0-36174 GCA_030248245.1 Trissonchulus sp. WLG1_4
ACTAATCATAAAATTTGCTAAAATACGCCTATAATTGACACCTATTACTGCAAAAGTTAACCTAAAACGATCAATGGTCTTACTAAACTCCAAGCAACAACTAAACTTTTCCAAAAATACTTACAAATACAGACTCACGATCCGTGAAACCACAAAATTTGCCAAAGTGAGTCTATGATTAACACAAAACGGCTATAAATCTACCAAAATTAAGTATTGTCAGGCTAATTAATCATAAAATTTGCTAAAATACGCCTATAATTGACACCTATTACTGTAAAAGTTAACGCAAAACGATCAATGGTCTTACTAAACTCAAAGCAACAACTAAACTTTTCAAAAAATACTTACAAATACACACCCACGATCAGATAAAAGCACAAAAAAATTGCCAAAGGGAGCCTATAATCAACACACAACGGCTATACAATCTACCAAAAATTAAGCGTTTTCAGACAAAACAATAATAAAATTTGGTAAAATAAGCCTAAAATTGACACATATTACTTCAAAGTTAAGCATAAACGGTCATTGGACTTAATAAATTGTAAGCAACAGCTAAAACTTTTCAAAATACTTACAAAGACACACTCATGATCAGATAACACCACAAAAATTGCTAAAAGGGAGTCTATGATTAATACACAACGGTTATAAAATCTACCAAAACTAAGCATTGTCAGACTAAATAACCGTAAATTTGCTAAAATAAGCCTATACTTGACACATATTACTGTGAAAATTAAGTCAAAACGGTCAGTGGCCTTAGTAAATTGTAAGCAACAGCTAAAACTTTTCAAAAAATACTTACAAATACACACTCATGATCAGATTACACCACAAAAATGTTAAAGTGAGCCTATGATTAACACACAACGGCTATAAAATGTACCAAACTTAAGCATTGTCAGACTAAATAACCATAAAGTTTGCTAAAATACGCCTATAATTGACACCTATTACTGCAAAAGTTAACCTAAAACGATCAATGGTCTTACTAAACTCCAAGCAACAACTAAACTTTTCCAAAAATACTTATAAATACAGACTCACGATCCGTGAAACCACAAAAATGTTAAAGTGAGCCTATGATTAACACACAACGGCTATAAAATCTACCAAAATTAAGCATTGTCAGACTAAATAACCAGAAAATTTGCTAAAATAAGCCTATAATTGACACATATTAATGTGAAAGTTAACTCAAAACAATCAATGGTCTTACTAAATTGCAACTAACAACTAAAACTTTTCAAAAAATACTTACAAAAACCCACTCACGATCGGACAAAATCACAAAATAATGTAACAAGTCTATGATTACCACATATATATTACATTACCTTCGCCGTCACGCCCGATAGACGCTATGAGTCATCTTAGGAATGTGTCAATTTACCTACTATTAGCAATTAATCAATCACGATGACGCCATGACTCACCCTAAACTTCTGTCAAATTACCTACTATTAGCCATTAATCATTGACTACCAAACCATTAGGTTTACAAAATATGTATATTTAGCAATAGGTAAATCTACCCTTAGCGTGGGTATTCAGCTTGGGTTGTTATATCAGCTTGTAGTACTTATGTTCTACAATGATATATTGCTCGAGTCCAAAAAATTCCACTAGGTATACTAAACCTGCCATACCTGTCAAAAAACGAAGAATTTAGCCAAGCTTATTATATCACCTTGTAGTACTCTTGATAGGCTACACAATGACATATTGATCAGATTGATCGGTCCTATAATTGCTGAGTAATCTTCCATGCCCGTAAAATGTGCGGTATGTTTTTTAGCCAAACACAGTACATAAGCGTATTTGAAAAAATAAGGTGGTTGTACTAAAACAGTGACTACTAATGACAGAGTATGAATTGAGCTTAGATTTTTATATCACCTTGTACTACTCTTGATAGGCTACGTAATGACGTATTGATCACGTAAATCGATTGAGTAATTGCTGAGAAATCTTCCATGCCCGTAAAATGTGCGGTATGTTTTTAACCGAAAACTTCCAATAAGGTACCTAAACGTAGCTATAGCTAACTACCAGGTAATAATTCAGCTTAGTTTTTTATATAGCCTTGTAGTCCTAATGATAAGCTACAAAATGACCTATTGATCTGGTTGATCGGACAATTAATTG
Source organism: Trissonchulus sp. WLG1_4 (assembly GCA_030248245.1). Taxonomy (NCBI): domain Eukaryota; kingdom Metazoa; phylum Nematoda; class Enoplea; order Enoplida; family Ironidae; genus Trissonchulus; species Trissonchulus sp. WLG1_4. The sequence continues at coordinate 2,155 of JASANF010005286.1, forward strand.
CTGAGTTACAGCTCATTTACCTAAAATACGTAATCTACAGTAACCTACCTAACTAGTTTTCTGCCACTAGTTGGCATCAATTTAAACGCCCTAGGCTATACACGTGTTTATTGCAACCGCATTACGTAATTCACAAAAAAAACAAAAATAAAAATTATTTTAATATTAAGTTAATATACAATTAATTTAATATTAAGAAAAAAAATTGAAAAAAAAATACGTAAAATTAAAAAATTTTATTAAAAATTAAAAAAAATTTAAAATTAAAAAATTTAAAAATAAAAATTTTATAAAACTGGTGGCTCCTGCCCACCCAATTCGCTAGCAGGAGCAGGATTTTCGCAGGCTCCTGCAGGATTTTCGCAGGATTTTACACGTTAAAGATAGGCTCCTCGGCTCCTCCCCACCCAAAAAGGTCTGAGATCCTCCCTATATACTACTCGTGCAAGGCGTTTGTGTACGTACTATTTGCTATATGTTTTACACAGTGCTGGTTTACAGAAGTGAGCGTGTTTCAACCGTGGGGGGCAGAAACGCCACGAACTAAGTACTTTCGACTAAATTCAATCACAATCATGCTAATTTGCATTTTGCGACGCTTAGCAAAAACTAAAACGTTTACATTACCTATACAAAACTAATTTTCAGCCCCGCAGCTGACTTTCCATCTTGTAATTTTGTCACACGAATCCCCCCTTGGCTGCAAAGTTTGTTTTGTCTAGTAGCTGTATGATTGGCTGTTGGCGTTTCGCCACAGCCAATCTGCGTCTCTTATTATTATCAATAACAGTGACACAAGAAACATTTGTAATAGCTATAAGAACATAAAATTCACTAACGGTTTCCTTTGTACAAAATTCATAGAACAGGCTAACACTAAACAATTTTGTTTTAATGCGAAGCACAAATTTAATAACTTCATTCAGGTCAATTTTTGCAACTGTGGCTTTTACTTAGCGCTATTTGTATTGACTGATAACTGATGAGGTGGCGCAGTAGTCAGTGTGTTCGCCTGGTAAACTGCAACTAATATGTTCGATACCTACAAGTCCGGCAATTTCCTTAGTGTCGAGAATTTTTTGTTTTGGGCACTTTTTGCTACGAATTACCATTGTAAACTCACCGGGATGGAATCTTACTCCTTTTAGGAGTCTACTTGTTAACGATAACGACGTAAGTCATAGTCTGTGTTGTTTGTATTGAGTGGAATTAGTTCTATAGCAGCTATTTTATCCACTCCTCTGTGTTCATCATAAGCTATGGTTTTTTTGTACCATTGAATACAGTTTGGTAGCTTGTTGTGAACTTACTCAAGTCACCTAATCCACACTAGCATGCAACTCTCTGTATGAAGTTCAGAGTTTCCAAATTTAGTCAGAGCACGATACGCTCTTCATGGTGATCGACTACACACTCTGTAAACTAAAGCCTGACCAGGGACCGATTTTTCGAAGCAAAATGTTCGTCATCAAAATTGTTCGTGTCATATAAAAAACAAAATTTTTGAAATAAGAAAAAAGAAAAAAGAAAAAAATCAAAAAACAAACGTTGACATTTTTATCGATGCCGAGCTTTTGTCATTTAGAATTTTAGAACATAATAATTTAAACCAAAGCAGCTCGTCATCGAAAAACTTTGCAACGACGAACATTTGTTTTTCGATGACGAACATTTTTGATGACGAACATTTCACTTCGATAAATCGAGCCCAGAAGGCAGAAAATGCAGAAACCTAAAATAACAGGTGACGCGATCTTTATGACTACCTACAGGGGCCTGTTGCTCAACTTTACCAGTGGAATGCATAAAGGCAGTCTAAAGGTAGTCTTAGCTAAACGCAGTCTGGACTACGTTTAAGAAAACTAGCCTAAGACTATCGTTACGAAATATCAGGTGATTTTTGCACACGCTAAAGATGTAAGACGAACTCAAGACTGGGTCTAGACCTAGTCTCCGAAGACTGACGTTAAACGGTATTCTGAAATGTAGTCTTAGTTGAGTCTTGAAAATTACACTGAAATATTGTTTTTAATAGTTTCTACGGTGATAGAAACTTGTTAGAAAGTGTTGGGTGGACTTCAATACCTTCAAGCTGTGTAAATAAGCATTTTTTAGTATAATAATGATGAGTTTGCAACAAAAATTTTTGAAAAAATTTTGTGCAATATTGAGCAATAGGACGAAAGCTAACACATTTTAAACGATAACTAATGCTACCGATAGCTTAAATTAGCAATTTTTCGTGGTTATCTTATTCCACAAAAACCTTGTTAAAATTGATTAAAAAAGCTAGAGAACATGCACATGATCTTTGACAATACTTATCAAGCTTTAATTTTTCAAAAAGAGTATAATAAGTGCTGAAATAAGGCTTAGACTAGCCTTAGACTAGCTGAAGGGCATGTCTTAATTTTCAATGAAAAACCAAGACTAACCTAAGACTGACGTTCTTTATGCATACCGATTAGTATTTTTAGAACATCGTAATGAAAAATTCTACACGTATTACATACGAATTCTATAAGGTGTTCTGACACGTTAGTCTTAAACGTGTTAGTCTAAGGGCTTAGACATAGTCTGGACTGAGTCTCTGGAGACTGCCTTTATGCATTCCACCTTACAAGTCTTACAATTGTAACAATTGTAAGTGCAAAATCAGGTGATTCGTTACGAACTCATCATATAAATTCATTACGAATCACCTGATTTTTCACTTACAATTGATACAATTGTAAGACTTGTAAAGTTGAGCAACAGGCCCCAGGTTGTGTTCTTGATGCCAGCAATTTGTCCTTTTCATGTTTATTTCTCTTTGTCACAGGGTCCAGCAATTTTTCAGACTCTAGTTTGCATTAGTTATCTAAAATACTTGAAAATTGACGGCTAAACGGACAAATGGCTGTGAGCTCAATCGGATTCATGTAACCCATCACTTTCGTTACTCATCAGTTAACCCTTTAATTCTCAGAGCTGCCATTTGGCACATTACGTGATGAATACCCAATCGGGGGCCATAGAACCTCATTTGTTCATTCTAATCAGCTGAACTGCAAATTGTTTTTTCAGAAAGTCTAGATCTTTATATTTAGTGGCCAAATTTTGAACCTACTGCCACACAACAAAACCTATGCTTCCTTAAGGTGGCACTCAGGGGAACCGACTTTGGCGTTTAATTTTTTTCAGCGACATTTTTGACCATAATATCTTGAAGAGAAGTTGTTCAGAATAAAAAAAGAGCTTTCATTTGATGCAAATATTACGCTAAAAAATTTTTCAATTTTTTTTGACCAATTTTGTACTCCCAGCGACAATTTTTTTATCGCGATATAAATGTATTACTTATTTCACTAAAATGTGCGTTTTCTTAGCTTTAAATTGATGTATTGAACATGCAAATTTGTTGAAGCCTTTTTGAGCTATTTAGCCGCGAAAATAGCAATCCAAAAATGAATCACCTAAAAAGCTGATAAATCTTCCAAAATGTCAAATTTTTGATTTATTTTCTTAAAAAATTGATTATGGCTTTTGGTAACTTTTTTAACGGAATTATGCATTACTAGGAAAGGTCTAATTTTTGAAAAAGTGAAGCGTGTGGGCAAACCTCACATTTTTGCGTAGCGAAGCCGTTTACTTTTTTTTGATCTAGCTCCCTGCTGCCGATTGGGATCGAGTTGAAATTTTGCACAATGAAAGAAAGAATATAAATGCAGACGCCGAATTTTTTCGATTTTTAATTTTTGGCTCTCAGCACTTTTTGTATCCGCTCAAACACAGCTGATTTTTGAAAAATCAATCTTTTGAAAAATCAATTTTTTGAAAAATCAATAATCGAAATCGAAAATCGAATACTTTTGACGTCTAGATTTTTAAAAGATCTTTCTGTCGACACCAAGATCATCAAAATCGGTAGAGGTTTCGCCGAGCTAGGTCGAAAACAAAATTAGTGTGAATAGGAAACTTGACATTGTCATAAAATTTGACATAATTGCACATTGTACATTTGAAGAGTACTGGAAATAGGTTTTTTGAGCCCATTTTGACATACAATTAAAGTGGTATTGCTACTCATTGCCTGAGTTTAGTTCCAAACATGACTTTTTTGCTGAGCGCTACCTTAAGCAATGTGCGAATTTAACTTTCCTATGTAAAAATTTGGGTACGTACTTTAAAGATATAAATTTGTGTACAGATAATAAATATGACCATTGATTATAATTTTCACAGATCAATTCAATCTGAGCAAATGTTTTAATAACAACGTATTTACTATTCATGATCTCATGTGCGCAATTGAGTAGCGTATTGTCTGGCTTCTGAATCAGTAGGCTATGGTGTAGTTTTTCCCAACGACGGTGTATGGGTTTTGTCTGCTGCAGCCACATATTTTTAAAACTGTTAATCCATTTTTCTACCTGCCCTAAGTTTCTGATATTTTAGTTAGGATTTGCTTAAATTTTGGTCAATTTGGGTAGTTTCGGAATTTTCGGGGTAGTTCGCGGTAATTTTCAGTCTGAGAATCTAAATTTTTGGCAGATCGCTGTAAAATGCTTTAAAAATAAGCAAAAAGCGAAAAAATTGCTAAAAATATTCAAATTTTGGAAAAATACCTTTTTTTATCAGAAATTGAAGTTTTGCGTTTTTGTCAGTTCAAGCGGTCAAGCCCCCAAAGCATCGGGATAAGCCCCCTCCCCCCTTCTAAAATTTTGAAAATTCCGGGGCAAGCCCCCCCACACCGAGACCCCGTATGTATGAACTATTCACAATATATTATGTTGTTTGTACGTCAACGGTCCCTTTATTTTAACTTTTCTGAAAATAGGTGCCTAAACTGTATTTCAAAGCAGACGGCATATTGTACACAACAGTGGACATACAAGTGTACACAAAATACAGGTTACACACAGCTCAGTGCTAGTTTATAACACAGTCAGGTTTGGTGGTAAATGTTCAGGTTCGCTCAACCAAATCGGATAAAATTTGGCTTCCGCTTTTCTGCTTGACCTGAAAATCAAAAGCATTTGTACAAAGCAAAACTTGATGTACAGTTTTTGCCATTTCGCAACAGAACTTTTTATCATTTAAAACATCATTTGATAAGTCCTTCAATCTACATTCTATATCCTGCATTATCAGGACACTCTGCAGTTGTTAAGGCCTATGTATTTACAGGAGGGCGCATTTTGCTACATGGCTTACACCATAGCGCACGGCATGGAGCATGAGCGGGCGCAGACACACACACTGACTGCTGCATTATGTGAAATAATGCAGCAGGCAGTGTGAAAAGTGTATGTTATAGCACGATGTAGCGTGCACTCAGTAATTTATACGCACTGTAACGTGCAGCGCCAAGTGCATTAACGATGCACGTGGGCTGCACGTGTTAGTGCGAACAGTAACAGAAAAAACATTCGAATAAAATGCAAAAAATGTAACAAATGCATCTCCATACAAGATACGTATTATAAAATAGCATTATTCTTTTTAAAACATGCAGTGATTAACAATTCTAGTGCGATGCAAGTGCAGTTGTTGTCATATGACATGCAGACCAACGAATTATTTACTGGCTTTCTTACCTTCTAGATTTGTAATGATTATTTTAAAATAAAATCTTTTCATTGTGTAGTAATTATGTTAGCCGCCCATTTTTGTAGATTATGTAGACCAGCGTTCTACAATTTGAGCTACTGGGCCACTGCTGACCTAGCATTAAAGAATCTTTATCCTAATGTGTCGTTCGGATTGACGATTTGTTGACTAATAAATTTTTAAGCTTTTGTTCTGGTTAAGTAGTTTCCATCTATAGTTATGTAGTGTCCATTTTTTTAAAACTCACTACAATTTTTGTCCCATTTTTTAGTACAATTCTGCTGTTTGGTAACCTTATCTGCTAACCGACGTACAAATTATTGAAAATGCTCAACGGAAGTTTACAAACGCCTACCTCACTTATGAGACTAGACTGCGGCAATTTGAAACTGCAGCGTTTAGACAAACGCCGAAATTTCATTAATTTATGTATAATCTATTAATTTATGTCTAGCTGAAAACACCCTCCCCCACCCACCCTCCAATATTTACGATATAGACGCTACCCATTATGTATATAGCGCAAATAGCACATGCAAAAAGCGCAATAGCGCACATATGTTAGCACATTCGATAGCGCAAATAAGCGCTATGGAACATTTCGATGTCACTTACACGCTTTCGTTGCCTTTCACAGGCTATTAAACCATTTTTATTTTACCTAAATGAAATATCGTTTGTTTTTGTTTTCATTAAATTTATCGACCTCTGTTTTTTGTTGTAAATAAATAAGCTAAAAGTTGAATGTGTAGCTTATTTTGTAACAAAACAGCAACTATAAGAAAAGGAGAAAAGATTTTGTGGAGCGAAAGATAAAAAAGTGATCAAGAAAAAGTTTGTGAGCCAGTTCGTGTTTGTGATTAAACTTACGTCCTAGGCGGATGAAGTTTGGTGCGCGGCCGAGTCTGATAAAGTTGGGCTTGCGTTTCTCTTCTTGCTCTGAAAGTAGCAATGGTTTGCTCAGCTTAGAGTAGGTTTGACAGATTTTGCTCTATTAATGGACTATGATTTCAGCTTCTAAATAACCCAGTTTTTAAAAAAATCTGGCATTTTTTGTCTAATGTTTGAATACTCTACAGAATGTAAAACATTTTCAACAACACGTGCATTCACAAAACATAACATGCAGCCATATTTTTAACAAAGTAAAAAGGTCTTGAATAAAGCTTAGAAAACAATGAGGCACAATAAAGCTTACAAAATTCAAACAGCTAGCCAAAGATAATAGAACTACTTCTCATTGAGAAAAATTAAGTTACTTTTTAACGAAACAAGTACGTCTTGCGAAGAGAATGCTTCTATAGATTTTTAGTAGGCAAAACCTAACCGTCGTTGTTAGGTACATGTGGCATTTGGACATTGCTACGTGGCACTAGGCTATGTAGATTAGATACCTGCTAGATTCATGTCTAGGTTCATCCGAAGCATTGTATAATAATTGTTTCAATTAAAAATTGAAACTTAAAAGTCAAAATTATATTGAATTCTGTAGAAATGCAATCATTGTCATTACATAGTGACATTTCAGTATGGGTTATGGCTGGTTGGCGTGCTATAAGGGATTTATATACGCATGTTTCTGTAAAACTACGAGTCACATACGAGGGTTTCACATATGCGTATCAATTACTTTTAGCGCAACCACCAGTGCTATAAATGACTTGTAAATCGATTCGAGTACCTATAGCGTGCAGTATAAGTAGACTGCACGCTGCTGCGTGCAGTATATGTCGGGTTATTGCACTTTACTGTAACACTAAATCGAGTTAAAATTGTTGTTATAGTTAACCACATTGCTGTCTAACTTTGAAACTATCGGTTGCAAATCAATAACTTCTGTCATCTGCGTCGTTTGGTTTCATAAGTTCCGAAATAATAGCCTTTTCAAAACCAGACCATCTCATTTTATCAAATGTCTCATTTTCTCAAATACAAATCCCTTAATTACCTCTTTTTGTCAGCTCTAGCCCATAGAATATAAAGTTCAAAGTACCGTGTGTACGTTACCATAAATGACGATGGCGATATTTATAGAAGGCATTATATTTTTATATGACAAGTCACTTGCATGAGAATTCGTTTGTTCGAGTTCTTGAAGCCTTAGCCTAATTAATAGTTTGCTAACATTTTTAATCATTAATGTACTATTACTCTTAACTTTACGACTTTACGCTTGTGACGCCCAATTTTTTGGAAATATTTTTAGTTATTCTAAAAATTTACGTGGCAGAGATAATCTTAGTCTAAACTGCTGCCTGTTGTTCAAAATTTTACGCTACACTATTTTTTGCTGTAAAACATTTTTCACAAAGGCAATTTTACTAAACCTTGGTTTTACGTACGTTTTTATATTATTTGCACATAATTTCATTGCACAATAACGCTTAATCGTTATAAATTTTGTCGATTTTCATCAACCGCGGTGACTGGGGCCGCCAATTAAAACTGCACAATAAACAAAATTTCTTGTCACTATAATTGTCATACTAACTTATATGTAATGTAAGTGAACGTTAGCAAAGGATTGCTAAACCATGTTAGGAAACTGTTTTCAAAAATATATATTTAATACTACTAACCCCGTTGTCGAAGTTAATTTTGGACTGTTGTGCACTTTGCTGGGTATTGATTCTTAAATTGCCTAATTTCGAAGCAAATGCCAACTTACAGTCCATTTCAAATGAAAATGCCTCCGACGCGTCGGCCGACGCCAAAATTTCCGACGCGTCGGATGACGTCATCCGACGCGTCGGGTGATGTCATCCGACGCGTCGGATAATGTCATCCGACGCCAAAACTCTTACCAAGCATTTTGGGTCAATATTGGAATTGGGTTGCAACTTGTAGTCAAAGGGCCGAGGTTTTTAGTGCATGGGGGGTGGCCAAAAATAAAATTCAAGCACTTGAGTGTACTTAAAGTTATCAAATTAGTTTTATTAAAAATTTTAGATAAAAATTTTAAATTTCGTAAAAAAATTGTACATTTATTTAAAATGACTTGAAAAATTGATACTAAAAATTAATAACATAGGAAAAGCTTAGCATAGGAAAAGCTTAGCATATACGTACACTGAAATTTTTCTGGCCAGTAAGCCAGACAGTCTTATGTAACCTGGCAGACTTGTTAGCATCTATTAGAAATAGGGGATACTTCACATACAAAGTTCAAAAAGATAACTTTTTTCCAGATTTGAAAGTAATTTGCCTTTTGTTTGAGTTACTTAGGTAAGTTTGGAAATAACAAAGTGAAAAAAGTATTTTTAATTACATATTTGTTTCTGTCGTTTTCAAATCTCGTTCCCGACCCCCCTTTTCTATGTTTGCATCTAAATTTTATCGAGTTTCATTTAGCGTCGGATGATATAAAACTTTTCCTAGCGAGGCCAGCAAGCTTGGCGTGATATAATCGGGACGCGTCGGATGATGTCACCCGACGTTTCGGATGATGTCACCCGACGTTTCGGATGATGTCACCCGACGTTTTGGATGATGCAATCCGACGCGCCGGGTGATGTTAACCGACGCGTCGAGTGATGTCATCCGACGCGTCTGGCGTCAGAATTCGGACGCCAAGAGGCATTTTCATTGGAAACTGACTGTATGTTTACCAAAAAATGTATGTTTTGTAAACTGTAAATTTTCAATAATTCTGAGTGAAAGGATGCAATGGTAAACGCATGCAAATTTGGGCAAATTTGAGCAAGAGTACATGCATGTTGCCCAAATAAACAAAAATATCATTAAAACAAAGCTGACAGCATGCAGGTTTGGCTTAAAGGTCGATTCATACTCAGAGCCGTGTTTTCGTTCAGCGATCAAGGTTGCAAAAACACGCCAGCCATAAAACACCAAATATACATAGTTGGTGCTATAGCGTAATTAATCGACCCTAAGATTAATTAACTATCATTAATTAATCCTTATCAAACAGTAGGAATGATTGTCAAGTAAGCGGACAGTCATTAAAACAACACTTTTGTACCTGGCCGATTGCGTTTGTGTCTCTACCAAATCTAATAAAGTTCGGTGTAGAATCATCTTTCGTAACTCGAGAAAAGTCCGTTGCAGTAGCGCGTCCAAACCGCATAAAATTCGGGTTTCCATCCCTTTTTCCAAATCGCATAAAGTTGGGATCACTTTTTCCAAAACGCATGAAATTCGGATTGTTTCTGCCAAATCGCATAAAATTAGGGTTTCCATCTCTCTTACCAAATCGCATAAAATTCGGGTCATTTTTTCCAAATCGCATAAAATTAGGGTTTCCATCTCGTTTCCCGAATCGCATAAAATTTGGGTCACTTTTGCCAAAACGCATGAAACTGGGCTTCGATTTTCCAAATCTCATGAACTGTGGATTACCGCTTCTTTTCCCAAATCGCATAAATTGTGGATTGCCGTTTCGTTTTCCAAATCTCATGAAGTTGGGATCATTTTTCCCGAATCGCATAAAATTAGGGTTTCCATCTCGTTTTCCGAATCGCATAAAATTTGGGTCGTTTTTGCCGAAACGCATGAAGTTGGGGTTAGATTTTCCAAACCTCATAAACTGTGGGTTACTATTTCTTTTACCAAATCGCATAAAGTTTGGGTCGTTTTTGCCAAATCGCATGAAGTTGGGGTCATTTTTGCCGAACCGCATAAAATTGGGGTCGTTTTTACCGAATCGCATAAAATTAGGGTTTCCATCTCGTTTTCCGAATCGCATAAAATTTGGGTCGTTTTTGCCGAAACGCATGAAGTTGGGGTTAGATTTTCCAAACCTCATAAACTGTGGGTTACCATTTCTTTTACCAAATCGCATAAAGTTTGGGTCATTTTTGCCAAATCGCATAAAATTAGGGTTTCCATCTCGTTTTCCAAATCGCATAAAATTCGGGTCATTTTTGCCGAAACGCATAAAATTAGGGTCGTTTTTACCGAATCGCATAAAATTAGGGTCGTTTTTCCCGAATCGCATAAAATTAGGGTTTCCATCTCGTTTTCCAAATCGCATAAAATTTGGATCATTTTTGCCGAAACGCATGAAGTTGGGGTTAGATTTTCCAAATCTCATAAACTGTGGGTTGCCGTTTCGTTTTCCAAATCGCATGAAGTTGGGATCGTTTTTGCCGAACCGCATAAAATTGGGGTTTCCTTCTCGTTTCCCAAATCGCATAAAATGTGGGTCTTGGTCACTTTTACTAAGCCGCTCAAACTTTTGGTCTTTTTTTGTTTTGTCAGTTTTTTTAGTTATTTCATCAACAGATCTTTTTCGGCGTTTTTTTCCAAATCGCATAAACGCTGGGTCAGGCGATCGACCGAATCGCATGAAAGCCGGATCCGAAGAGCGACCGAATCTTAAAAATGTTGGATCTGAGCTTTCACTGCGCCCAAATCGCATGAAATTGGGCGAATCTGCTCTGCTAAATCGTGCGAACGTTCTTTTTGGCAGATTTAACGGAAGCACGATGCTAGACTCCATGTCAGGAATGACGATGATTTCTGCAGGCAAAAACAAAAAAGCAAGCTAAATTGCCAAAAAGTCCTAAATATGAAAAAGTGCAAAAAAACTTCACCACAAAGCAAGCTAAAAAGTGCAAATCCAAATAGAAATAGTGCTGCTAAATTACCACTTCGGCCAAAACGGATGAAATTTGGTTTACGTTTGGCAAGAGCTGTAATAAAAATTTCATTACAATTCAATTGTTCAATACAAATTTGGTAATGCAGCTATAAACTGCCATGCAGCAATCATATTTTAGGTCATCGTGAATCAAAATAAATTTAAACTGAGCTAGTACCTATGATTTCTTTTAACCCTTTCCTTCCGAACTTTTTCAGTTTTGAACTAAAGTCCAAGCTGTGGTCAGGATTTGAACCATCACTGTCTAGTGTCTAGCTGCCTTGCTTCAGGCGCCAAGTTTTCTCATGTGATTGGCACCCCTGCCCTAGCCCCTCGGCTACCGGTCATTTTATTTGGACACCTATAACAAGGTATCCCCATAAACAATGTCACTCGGTGAAACATCAGTCCGCTAGGTTTCGATGCTCTAAGATAGTGCAAGCGCGATAAATTATTAAAGATAAAAAATAATTGCGCCAATTGAGAAAACGAAACATGTGAATTCGTTGCGAAAAGAATAGATTTTGACTAGGTATCAAAAGTACGCCAAGTAGTCGCCGAAGTCATGCCATTAAAATAAGTAGGTAAGTGGCGCAGCTTTTAGTTTAGAACGTGTCGTGAGAAGGAAAGGGTAATAGTGCCTTGTGACAAAATGCTAAGTGACAACATAAGTTGAATATACACAGGTTGCAGTCCCTTATCAGTTCCTAAGGAGTTTATTTGCAACATAGTCTGTTTCAGCATATTCTTTGACGGTAGTATATTGTCAAGTCCTATTCGTTTGACTATACATCAACCTACTCAATGCTAAGTCCGTTTGATACGTCAAATGATATGTAAATGGCAGTGCAAAAATAAAGTTTAGTATGTTTAGTAAAATTAATTTAGTTAGTTTAATCCGTTTTTTTTTGAACCTATGTTCTTGTCTTTAAACCTCAAGACACTCTGCCGCGTTTACAACTACTTATCACGTAATTACTTAGGTATGTAGTCTTTCAGCTATTTTAAAATAATATATACAGTTTAAGGGATAGTTTAATATTAAACTTACGTATAATAATTTAATTATTAATTACTAAATACCCTGCTCAGTGTGTTGTCAGTGTATATAGCACACGTCATTACGTCGAATATAAAAATGTTCAGTCGCATTGTGCTACACAACTATGTATATATTACGTAGCTTCATAAAATTTATTATTAAATTAATAGTAGATTTTGTATGAAAAAAACTAGGCATAGTAACTATAGAAAGGCATGCATTCTATGTATTTTACCTCGACCAAATCGAATAAAGTTGGGTTTTCGCTTCTCAACTGCATCTAAAACAAATACAAAGTACGCAAGTATTAATTAAATTTCAGTTGTATAATTAGCACAATGAGAGTACGCTTGACCGTGCTACAAACAAAGTATACTTACATGCTACATCATAGAAAAAACGAACAAGTGATAACATATAAAACGGATTAAAAGCAAAAGTTAAGTATGTCCTTTTGCCCTTATGTAAATGTACTCTTGGTAAACTACAAAGGATATATGGTCAGTGCTAAACCACTACACCACAGCAGTACAACACCCTTTACTTGGTTAGAATACGTCATGTTCATAAGATTATTTACTCTTGCTACAGCACAGCATCAAACGTCATATTAGGTAGCAAGAAGTTGCTTGAAAAAATTTTTCCGCAAAAATACTAGCACTTCACATGTCCTGTGAAATTAATATACTATGTATAATCTTCATATTATGCATAAAGGCTCTCAACAAAAACTTTTAAAAACATCACTCAACTTCAACGTAAAACAAAAAGATATGAGCTTCTGAAATTAGTTTGCCTACGTCTTTCTAGTTTCTGTAAACGCTCGCATTTCAATTCGCAATGTGATCGAGTATATATTCGGTGGTTATTGCTTCGTAAGCCTAAGCCGAGACTAAGCTCAGCCTAAGCCTAAGTCACAGAAACCAATCACTGAAACGATGGGCTAAACATAGCGAGCGTTCACAGGAAATACGAATATATGTCGTAAGCTTTAGGGTAATTCAGGCCCTATGCCATAGGGCCTAGGCCTACGGTAAATTCCTTATAGATCGCGCCACAAGAGGACAACCGTTTGGCCTAGGCCTTAGTGTAGTCCCCTTGTGGACCGGTCTGTAAGGAATTTACTCTATAGCCTAGGCCTTATGGCATTGGGCTTAAATTACCTTATAGCCTACGACATATACATATATTTACCTTGCATCATCAAGCCAGAGAGCAAGGTTTGCTGGGCCGGTTCCAAGGAGCCATAGAATAGGCAGAACTCCGAATTGGCATCGTCCTCACAAAGTGCCCGGGCCGATGGGGCAAAAACTAACACAGCACCAGCCAAAACCGCCAGGAAATAAACTGCGGAAGCCATAATAGCCAACAGGTTGAGCAAGGGACACCGATAAGTCCGCCTGCAAATTCAAATTACCCTCTCAGCGTCTGTCAATCTTAAGTCCGAGACTCGCCTACGGTTGGGCCAAAATGGCAGCTGCCCGTGGGAGCGCCAAATTAGTTTACCCCGAACCGCACCTGAGCCAGTAACTTTCTTTCAAACCCGTAATTCGGTTTCCCTGTAGTTTTCGTCTGCATTTCTTTTTCATAGGGGCTGTTCACAAATTAGATTATCTGAATCAAATTAATTAGATCAAGTAATTTGTGAACGCAGATTAAGGATTAAAGATTAAATATATTAACCTTAATTAATCTGCACGCTGTTCACAAATTCATTGCTGATTAAGGCCTTAATCTAGACTGCGTTCACAAATTCAAGCTGATGTACGTGTATTATCATAGCTACTTAATGAAATTAATCTAATCAGACGTCCTGTTCACAAATTCAAACCAAGATTATAGTTGATCTTGATCTGAAAAGAATTTGTGAACGCTGATTAGCGATTAGTTAATTAAATTAATTAAATTGATCTAGTCTGTGTTCACAAATTCAACTGCCGATTATCACGCTGATTATTTAGATCAAGCGCTATGTGTTAATTATAGGACAAGATAATCTCCGATTTCCCACGGAGTTTAAGTGAATTAAGTGGTAGATTGCGTATACTTTTTACCTCATAACTTTGCACAAGCTTAATCGTTTTGAACAAATTATACATCATTTTAAAGCCCAAATGTTTGGCTTCCAAGCTGTGTTAAAATAATTTATACAACATGGATTTAAGTGGGCTACTCAGGTCAAAAATCAAAGTTCGCCGATTTTGCCTGTTTTCACTTTTCATGTTACTTACTTTTATCTTTGACTTTCACATGTTACTTCCCAAAGGACCTCTACCTCATAGAATAACAATTAAGCTTGAAGGTTAACTTTTGGTTCAGTGCTTTTGTCAGTGTATTTACATTAACAAAAGCGTCCAAAAAATGCTGTCACTTGGACACACCTGTAACCTAGGCCTAGCGCAGTCCACGTATTGCCGATTTGACTACAACTCGGCATGGTAATAGCGCAAATGTATGCGCAAAATCGTATGATCTGGAATTTTGATGTGTGTCCTCAAACAAGCAGTCTAAGGCAAAATGTAAAAAATGCAGTTTTTTGAGTCCGCAAAAATTGAGTGACTTTACATTATTTAGCGTCACTCATTGCTTATGCCATAGGCAAAAATTCATTCATGCGTTTATGTAATAAGCATATAAATTCAAATAAAGTATATACGTAAATTACGTTGAAACCATACAAGTAACGGGGTCAAATTTTTTAGGGGGGCTCTCCGGCCAAAATTTAGGTACCCTCCCCCTTGACCGACCAAAAATACCAATTTGGCAAAATTTTGTAAAACTTCTGAATAAGTGCCATTTTTACTAAACTTTACTAATTTTCGCGACCCTCCCCCCAGCCCACATGTATGTTTGAAAGTTTCAAATTGAAACTGTATGTAACTCTTAGCCGTGTACACGTTAAGCCTAGTACCCCGTTACAAGCACGTACCCGGTGCATTTTGTGTAACCGTGCCCAGCCCTACTTCGCGATTTAGACAAGGGTGCGCCGTAGCGAACGACCGGAGGTAAAATTTTGCCGGTGCCGGAGCCGGAGCCGGATACAAAATGCCGGAGCCGGAGCCGGAGCCGGAGGCAGTGTTTTACAAAAAAATTTCAATTAGTAAAAAATGTTGACAATTGTGAAAAAATTTTCAAATTTTTTCGAAACAGCATTTTTTAATGTTTCAACAGTCACGCCCCATTTCTATACATATGTCTTTACACACTCATACGACCACTGGCCACTGACTGGTCCCGTTTTTGGTGATCTCACAAAAAATTTTCATCAACATTGATAAAAAGTCAAAAATTTGGTCAAATTGACCAGTATGGCATTTTGACTGCGGTGCCAAGGGCAGGTGTCAGGAGTCAGAGGGAGCTGGTTGTTCAGGCCTTCAGGGTGTCCGTCTGAACCTCCCCCTTTTAGTCAAACCTTGCAAAATTGTCAAGAATATATATACGTATATAATATATACACCAAAAAAAATAGACATATTTGGAAAAGATTGCACTTTGTAGAAGATACGACGCCGTAAATGTCTGTAGCTTCCGGAGATTACCGCCCGCCCCCCCCACCCCTGTAATTTAGGCGTATATCAGCCACGTTGTAACCAGGAAAAAATCTTTAGGGGGAATGACTTTTCGATTTTTTGTAATGGGTGAAAATTAACTTTTTTGCTATTTTAACACAAAAATTTGCAAAATAGCAGCACATGCACATGCAAACATATTTGACCGGCCGAAAACATCAGAGCTAAAACTCTAGTTCAAATCACTAAGTCACATAGTTACAAGCTTATAGGGGTCTGGGGGCGGCAGCGTGAGTGTGAGAAACTTTTGATTTTTAGGCCGAGTTTAGTCAATTGGAGACGTAAAAATACACATTGCTAGAGAGGGGTAGTCATCTCCATCACAACTGGCAGTAATATAAGTACTATAATCTTGCTTCGTTCGTTCTGGCTTCCGCTTCGTTAATCTTGCTATTTTTTCTCTTTTCTCAAAATTTGAACATTTGGCCAAAGTTTGAACCATGAAAATTCTCCGGCTCCGGCACTTTTTTTGCCGGAGCCGGAGGCTCAAATCCGGCCGGAGCCGGAGCCGGAGCCTCCGGTCGATCGCTAGTGCGCCGGCGCAACGGCCTGAGTAAGTGATAAACATACATTGAAGTAGGGGGTTTAAGTGGGGTTTCACCCCCCTCCCCCGGACGGCAAGTTCCCCTCCCCAGACCCCAGACAGGTGCTTCACACCCCCGCCCCCCAGAATGTTTTAGAAGTGGCTCAGGACGGCAAAATCGGTGGCTCAGACGACAAATATGGTGGCTCACAAAGCGAAAATGAGCCGGAAAAGTTTCTCCGCACCCCCCCTCCCCGGAATTCGCTAGCTGCCCACGTATAGCAATAAATATCGTTCATGCGTCTATGTGCAGTGTAAGTACATGTGTACTTCTAGAATACATGTAAAAGTCGCTGCTCATACGCTGCGGCAGCTCGAGACTATCCGGAACAAGGGGCCCGCCCACCGCGAAGTTACAGCCGGCCCGTTGCCCAAGACTCACTACGACAGGTTTATTTTGGGCCCGGAACCGGGCACGTAGTTCGGCCGACTTCGAGAAAATTTATGTATCCCTTTCATGCCCAGAGGATCATGTGAGATACCACATGATAAACTACCAAATCTGGGGCAATGAACTTGACTAGTCTATTCTGGTGACAGGATGTTTGAAATGTTTTATGGGGAATTGTAAGTATTCGTATTTGGAGGTAATTTCTAGTCCTACTGCCATGCAGTGAAACCCATGCTTAATTAAGCAATGTGCAATTTTGACTTTTTTTCATCGCAAAAGTACATAGTATTTTTTAGGGCCACATTATGAAATGTGAATGCAATTCCGGAAGTCTGCTTTTTGTCCATCAGATATATACAGCGAACAATGTATATTATTTCTAGCATTCAACTACGGCAGGCACTAAGTTGCTGTGTTGATACTCTAGGGTGAGGTACGTTTTACAGTTTCTCAACTTTGAGCGCTTAGGTATGACTCAAAAACGGTGCGTCCTAGACCCTGATTATAAATGTATTGTTCACCGTTTTTGTTTCGCCAGCTGTCTACGACGCACGTAGCTAGAACAATGGCCTAAAAACTAGACGGTTTCAGAATACATAAGTCTGTTTTTGGGTTGCCGACTAGTTGCGAAGCAACAAAAAGCAACCCTTTTGTATCTGTCATGTCCGTTATTATTATTATTATTATTATTCTCCGGACACTAATTTGAAACAGGTTTTTCTCAGCCCCCCCTGGTCGGATTAGTCCCAAACTTTGGTGGAGGGATGTCTACCATTAGTACTTGCACCCCCCAACTTTATGGACTCGTGGCCCTTCGGGGGCCTGCGTCACGTGACCTTGAAGGGAAAATGGACGAAACCTGTTGGGGTTATGTTTCAGCCATTAGTATAAAAGGGTGTAAAAGATGGGTTTCAGATGTCCAATTTTCGAAATTTGGATTTGGACGTCCCTAGGGGTAATTTGGGCCCCGGAACACGAATCCGAGGTCCATTTTCGTCTAGGACCCCTCGGGACTCTTCCATGACCCCCCTAGGGCACGCTGCCCAGCGGGTCCCCAGGGGTCAAATTTTCGAAATTGGGATTTTGACGTCCCTAGGGGTAATTTGGGCCCCGGAACACGAATCCGAGGTCCATTTTCGTCTAGGACCCCTCGGGACCCTTCCATGACCCCCCTAGGGCACGCTGCCCAGGGGGTCCACAGGGGTCAAATTTTCGAAATTGGGATTTTGACGTCCCTAGGGGTAATTTGAGCCCCTGAACACGAACAGAGGGTCCTCTACCTAGAATAGAGGGTCCTTTGCTTAGAATAGAGGGTCCTCTACCCACTGTCGGCAACCCGTTGATGTCACCCGACTTGTTTCAGTTTTTTTCATGAATTTTCAGTTTAACAATTTTATATTGCTTTGCGGATCAAGTAACTGTATTTTTTAAAGTCAAATAAAAGTGCAAAATGCAAAAAAAGCAGTGCAAAGCAGTTAAGGTGGTACTTCGAGGTTTTTCGTTTTGTTTTCGAGGTTTTTGTGATTTATGGTAAAACGGGGTAATATGGGCAGAAATTTGCCCCTTTTTGACCATATTACCCGAACCGCCATGTAACATTTTACTGGTAATAAGTAGAAAGCTCATTTTTACAGCATAAATACTAGTACCTAAGACCTGCATACTTGTCAAGTATAAAGTTAATACTCTTAGTAAAACAAAAGTTATTAATCGCCAAACTTTATCTGGCATTATGGTCAATTTAGGGTTGTATGGTCACCTGCGTTGGGTATTAATAACTCATAATTAGTTAAGTTCTCCGGTTTAAAATTTACGTCACGTACAGTCCATTAATTCTAGTTCTAACAGTGTAAAAACTATAGCAATAGCTTACTTATAGCAGAGTATTCAGCCTGTCAAACTTTACATTTTTTTCCGACGTTAATTTTCTGCCCAAACGCACGAAATCGAAGTAAATTTACGCGTCGTGGATTTAAATTGCTTATATTTCACATTTCAGTTCAGAATTTTGACAGACATCTACGATAGCTGAGGCATTTTTTTGCAAAGAACCAACCCATTT
Organism: Trissonchulus sp. WLG1_4; assembly: GCA_030248245.1. NCBI lineage: Eukaryota > Metazoa > Nematoda > Enoplea > Enoplida > Ironidae > Trissonchulus > Trissonchulus sp. WLG1_4. The sequence continues at coordinate 20,996 of JASANF010005286.1, forward strand.
CGTTAATTGGTTCACAGTAGTCAGGAGGTCAAAGTCAAAAGTCACCGTATTACCCCAAGTGACCGTATTACCCCGATTTACCCTATATGTAAAGTTTGCGCCCACAGAACTCAAGTTACAAATCAGGCCTGAGCCCGAATTTTTGGCACAGTACTCTTCACACTTTTTCGAAATTGCACCTATGGCCATTTTTAGAGGGCTTTAATTGGAAGAAAATATGTTACATTTTCGGTGCGTTTGCTTTAAGCTATTTTCTCAATAAATTGACTAGTTATCAAAAAATGGGGGAGATGCCTGGGGATTTTAAACTTGTCAAAGACCTTGCCAACTTTCAGACCAAACAGGTATATAATGGTATGATTCAGAGCTGTGGCGCAAACTTAAAATGTAAAAAATCCTATTATTTTGGAAAGGACCTTTCTTTAGCCGCTCGTACTGGAAACAAAATAAAAGGCTACGTTTCAATGCAATGTATACATTTAGGCAAGATATTGTTCTACTTAATGCAAAAGACCGTTTTTGATTTGAATTTGTAAATGCTGAGCTGTAACTTTACAAAAAACACCTAAAAACGCAATTACCCCCTTAACAGCAGGCATTTGGATCAATTCAAACAACCAATCATAACGTGCTATCATTTTGAGCGCAATACATATGCGCGTAAATTATATGCCCAGCTGTGCAGGTATATATGGCATATGCAGCGTAAATGCTGCAGAATTAATTTCATTAACTTGATCTAATGAAATTAATTCAGATAATCTTAATTCAAATAATCTTTGAATTTGTGAACGCAGACTAAATCACGCTAATGCAGGTAATTTAGGCTAATTAATTTAATTCAGATAATCTAATTTGTGAACAGCCCCTTAGAACAATTGGTATGCAACTGGTGGGATGGTGAATGAAAAAGACTTGCTTGTTTGCCAAATGTTACGGTCAACCTTCATAGTGGCATTATATATTACAAGATGACTTAGTGTTTTAGATGAACCACTCTAAATGGAGTGTTACAGTGTACTCTTGGTATTAACAGACTGACTGCATTGATTAGACTTATATTAGTTTAGAAATATGAAACAACTTGGTTCAGAAGTGTCTATCTTTTGTTCACAAAGTGAGAAATTTTAGGTTCTTTAAGTTTTGATATCATTGTTACGTCTGTCCAGTGTACAGTCAGGGCTGCATTATTATTTTACATCAACGGTCAAAATACATTTATAAACTACATAGAAGAGTATGACACTCTTCTATATGCTAGCTAATGTCAGGGGGGTACCTCACTACCTGCCCTCTCGTTTCAGTACATTGCTAGCTCGCCACATATTTTATGCTGGCAGTGTGCTGAAACGAGCGGGTACCCCCCATAAAATCAAGACGCATCACTGATTTGAGGGAGGCCCTCTCTGGAATCAAGACATGTCTTGATTCGAGGAAGGGTACCCCCCTGGAATCGAGGCGTTAAGGGGCTATTTCGGCCAGAGCATCGTTCCGGCCGATTAGCTAGAACAGGGAAGAGTGTCATATTCTTCCCTATTAGGTATGTAAGCTTGCTTCGTTAGACTAAAAAACACGAACATGCACGCTCAACACTAGGTTGCAATGTGTATATTTAGTTACTGGTCCGTTTGACCGGAATGAACTGATTAAATATTGTAAACTCTAAAAATCCAGTCTGTTCACAAACAAATTTAGGACCCATTTCTTTACCGGATAAAAAGATTAATTTTAGTCAGACTAAACGGTAAAACCTAAGCTTAAAATGCCAGTCTTAAACCTCCGGTTTAAACAGACTTAACGTTTAGCGCGCTGCTTTTTATTTATTCGTAATATTAGGCTAATTTAAAACCGTAATTTTAAACCGTTGCTTGTTGCTGATTGCTTGTTAAATCCGTTTAGCGCAGGTTAGAAATGGATTTGCACTAAAATTAAGCTACTCACTTGTTTAAACTAGTTTAGTCCGTTTAGTCCGACTTGCCATTCATAAGCCCCGGACTATAATAATCCGTTTATTTTAAAGTCCGTTTAATCCGGCAAGGCATGGGGCCCTAAGTTCAGCCAGGTAAATGTATGAGCCCTATGGCCTAGGACTAGGTAAGTTTCTTAGGTCAGTATGTGTCAAAATCAATAAGCTCCCACAACTAGAAAATAACCACCAAAAGCCAACTCATGCACGACACATTTCAGTATATAATTTTACCAACGATTCATATTGCAGACGACCACTAATTAAGAGATAATTGCAGTTTTAGATGTTTTTTCTTGAAGACAAATAACATAGCACACCATTTTACGAACTCAAGTACACATCATACGTCAGAAAAAAGCAGAATGACGCTATCTATGTATCAATTATTTCTCAATGTGACCTCTAGCTTCAAGATTCATGGTCTTTTGTCAATTATAAAGCTATTAGCATAAAAAATTATGTAAATTATGAATACGCAAGTATATATTATATATAGCAATTATAAAATTCTAAATACCATTTTACACCAGTTCCTTAAATACTACTGGACTAAATGGATTTAACATGCCCGCTTAGCTTAATATAAGCATGCGTAGCTGAGTTTAAGTCTAACTAACAAGCAATACGCTAAGATTTAAGCCCGTTTAGTCACCCTTAGCATAATTTTTAAACCGTTTAGTCCGATTAAAATGACAGTTTAATCCGGTAAAGGAATAGGCCCTAAGACCTTGTAATGAACTGCAAGAAACCACGATTGCAAGAGTAAGAGCGGTTCTAAATCGCCGTCATCTAGAACTCAAGCTTTTCGTTGCACTACACTTTTGAAAAATGGGATTCTACAAGATTTTGACAGATTTTTTTGTAACCTATTTTCCCTAACTCTTAGCAATATTAGTCAAGATTTCAATTTGACATAATACGACAAATTAGTTAGCGGTTTCTGACCCAATGGGAAAATAGAATCCTCACAAATAATTTCGTTCAAGTCAAATCTGCTAAAGAAATAGCCAAGCGAATAATGTAATCGGACATTTGCATCTTGCAAAGAAAACAACAAAAGAATTTCCAAATCGGTAACTATTATCAGTAGGATTAGAAAGTTTGAAAAGCTTCATCAGAAGAAATTTGCTGACGTTCATAAAAATAACTGAGAACAACAAAAAAAATACAAGCTAAAGATAAGGAAAACAACAAAACAAAACCAAAAAAGAGCGCATCTACACAAGAAAAAAAATCAAAAAAAAAAAAGGAAAAAAAAAAAAAAAAAAAAAAAAAAAAAAAACACCCCCCCCGTGTGAGTGAACGAGTGAAGGCTTTAATGAGTTTTTGAACGAGATTGGTGTGTACGGTGTTAGCTGCTCTGCTCTGATATCCCAAGGTGGGTCACTGCGGCAATATGAGGCAGATGTCAGCTTTCGTCTACGTGCCATATCTACGCTTCAATTTGCGTGTGAGTGAACGAGTGAACGTGAAGGCTTTTTTTTGAACGAGATTGGTCTGTACGGTGTTAGCTGCTGTGCCTTGATATGCCAAGGTGGGTCACTGAGGCAATATGAGGCAGATGTCAGCTTTCGTCTACGTGCCATATCTACGCTTCAATTTGCGTGTGAGTGAACGCGTGAAGGCTTTTTTGAACGAGATTGGTGTGTACGGTGTTAGCTGCTCTGCTCTGATATGCCAAGGTGGGTCACTGAGGCAATATGAGGCAGATGTCAGCTTTCGTCTACGTGCCATATCTACGCTTCAATTTGCGTGTGAGTGAACGAGTGAAGGCTTTAATGAGTTTTTGAACGAGATTGGTGTGTACGGTGTTAGCTGCTCTGCTCTGATATGCCAAGGTGGGTCACTGCGGCAATGTGAGGCAGATGTCAGCTTTCGTCTACGTGCCATATCTACGCTTCAATTTGCGTGTGAGTGAACGAGTGAAGGCTTTTTTGAACGAGATTGGTGTGTACGGTGTTAGCTGCTCTGCTCTGATATGCCAAGGTGGGTCACTGCGGCAATATGAGGCAGATGTCAGCTTTCGTCTACGTGCCATATCTACGCTTCAATTTGCGTGTGAGTGAACGAGTGAAGGCTTTAATGAGTTTTTGAACGAGATTGGTGTGTACGGTGTTAGCTGCTCTGCTCTGATATGCCAAGGTGGGTCACTGCGGCAATATGAGGCAGATGTCAGCTTTCGTCTACGTGCCATATCTACGCTTCAATTTGCGTGTGAGTGAACGAGTGAAGGCTTTAATGAGTTTTGAACGAGATTGGTGTGTACGGTGTTAGCTGCTCTGCTCTGATATGCCAAGGTGGGTCACTGCGGCAATATGAGGCAGATGTCAGCTTTCGTCTACGTGCCATATCTACGCTTCAATTTGCGTGTGAGTGAACGAGTGAAGGCTTTTTTTTGAACGAGATTGGTGTGTACGGTGTTAGCTGCTCTGCTCTGATATGCCAAGGTGGGTCACTGCGGCAATATGAGGCAGATGTCAGCTTTCGTCTACGTGCCATATCTACGCTTCAATTTGCGTGTGAGTGAACGAGTGAAGGCTTTTTTGAACGAGATTGGTGTGTACGGTGTTAGCTGCTCTGCTCTGATATGCCAAGGTGGGTCACTGCGGCAATATGAGGCAGATGTCAGCTTTCGTCTACGTGCCATATCTACGCTTCAATTTGCGTGTGAGTGAACGAGTGAAGGCTTTAATGAGTTTTTGAACGAGATTGGTGTGTACGGTGTTAGCTGCTCTGCTCTGATATGCCAAGGTGGGTCACTGCGGCAATATGAGGCAGATGTCAGCTTTCGTCTACGTGCCATATCTACGCTTCAATTTGCGTGTGAGTGAACGAGTGAAGGCTTTAATGCTTTTTTGAACGAGATTGGTGTGTACGGTGTTAGCTGCTCTGCTCTGATATGCCAAGGTGGGTCACTGCGGCAATATGAGGCAGATGTCAGCTTTCGTCTACGTGCCATATCTACGCTTCAATTTGCGTGTGAGTGAACGAGTGAAGGCTTTTAATTTTTTCTGAACGAGATTGGTGTGTACGGTGTTAGCTGCTCTGCTCTGATATGCCAAGGTGGGTCACTGCGGCAATATGAGGCAGATGTCAGCTTTCGTCTACGTGCCATATCTACGCTTCAATTTGCGTGTGAGTGAACGAGTGAAGGCTTTAATGAGATTTTTAACGAGATTGGTGTGTACGGTGTTAGCTGCTCTGCTCTGATATGCCAAGGTGGGTCACTGCGGCAATATGAGGCAGATGTCAGCTTTCGTCTACGTGCCATATCTACGCTTCAATTTGCGTGTGAGTGAACGAGTGAAGGCTTTTTTGAACGAGATTGGTGTGTACGGTGTTAGCTGCTCTGCTCTGATATGCCAAGGTGGGTCACTGCGGCAATGTGAGGCAGATGTCAGCTTTCGTCTACGTGCCATATCTACGCTTCAATTTGCGTGTGAGTGAACGAGTGAAGGCTTTAATGAGTTTTTGAACGAGATTGGTGTGTACGGTGTTAGCTGCTCTGCTCTGATATGCCAAGGTGGGTCACTGCGGCAATATGAGGCAGATGTCAGCTTTCGTCTACGTGCCATATCTACGCTTCAATTTGCGTGTGAGTGAACGAGTGAACGTGAAGGCTTTTTTTGAACGAGATTGGTCTGTACGGTGTTAGCTGCTCTGCTCTGATATGCCAAGGTGGGTCACTGCGGCAATATGAGGCAGATGTCAGCTTTCGTCTACGTGCCATATCTACGCTTCAATTTGCGTGTGAGTGAACGAATGAAGGCTTAATGAGTTTTTGAACGAGATTGGTGTGTACGGTGTTAGCTGCTCTGCTCTGATATGCCAACGTGGGTCACTGCGGCAATATGAGGCAGATGTTAGCTTTCGTCTACGTGCCATATCTACGCTTCAATTTACGTGCGAGTGAACGAGTGAAGGCTTTTAATCAGTTTTGAACAAGATTGGTGTGTGTACCGTGTTAGCTGCTCTGCTCTGATTTGCCAACGTGTGTCACTGCGGCAATATGAGGCAGATGTTAGCTTTCGTCTACGTGCCATATCTACGCTTCAATTTGCGTGTGAGTGAACGAGTGAACGTGAAGGCTTTTTTTGAACGAGATTGGTCTGTACGGTGTTAGCTGCTCTGCTCTGATTTGCCAAGGTGGGTCACTGCGGCAATATGAGGCAGATGTCAGCGTTCATCTACGTGCCATATCTACGCTTTAATTTGCGTGTGAGTGTAGGCTTAGTGAGTTTTGGAACGAGATTGGTGTGTACGGTGTTAGCTGCTCTGCTCTGATATGCCAAGGTGGGTCACTGCGGCAATATGAGACAGATGTCAGCTTTCGTCTACGTGCCATATCTACGCTTCAATTAGCGTGTGAGTGAAGGCTTTAATGAGTTTTGAACGAGATTGGTGTGTACGGTGTTAGCTGCTCTGCCCTGAGACAGCATAGCAGTTGTGTTGCAGGTCCATTCCTGAGTGCCTTACTGCAGAAACTGGATCACATGGACAGCAACTCGTTGTTCGTGAATCTGCAGCTGACGCGAGTGATTGCCCGACTGGCTTGCTATCCCCAGGCCATCCTCACCTCTTTCCTGCTCAGTCCCCATCTGGTTTTCCAGCCCTCCGTCCGATCGCTCACGCAGGTTCGCAGCCAGGGTCTGGACTAAAGTCTGACCAAAAAAGGTTGAGTCACTTAATGTTTTGCTTGTTGCATAAAATTGGTAAGAGATAGCCCCAACAAAGCATATATATTCTTGACCCTTGGAACGAGTAGAATTTCATAGTGACCGCTGGTCACTACTGGTCACTCTGACGAAAAAGTTACTGTAAGCCTACCAAATTCACGAGTAACATTCATAATATATTATAGGTTTATATGTCCAGCAGACGAACTTTCGATTGAGCTATAATTGATGTCCACTCAATGTCCACTTATTAACTGTCGAAGAAAAAGTGCTTTTTTCGTTACTAAAACAATTTTTGAATACTTTCACGGTCCAATTTCCTGTCATAGTGTGGAAAATAACGCGGGCTATTTGCTCCGCCTCCTTATTTTACTGTATTGTACTGTAGCTGAATTTAATACACCCGGTAAACTGACCACTTGACCACTAGGGGGCAAATCGAAATTTTTGTCACAGGTTGCAGATGTGAACCTTGTAATTTAGCCTATCTGAAGCTGCAAGAATTGCTGCTACTGCTCAATTTCAAAAACGGTTCACTTTTTTCACTGGTGACTGACCATTGGTCATTTCCCAAAAAGTTGCACCAACTGTCCTTAGTGCCTGACTACACAAAACTGATCACAAATAACGCTTAAAACTTGATTACAACATATTTTTAAAATGTTGATCTGCACCTAAGGGGGTAATGTCGTTTTCGTGGTTTTTGACATTTCAGTGTAATTTTTGCGCCCACAGAACTCAAGCTAAAAACGGACTACGGCTTCGAAACTTTAACCACATCTTTAGGAAAATATCCCCACCCGTTTTTTTCCTTTTCTAAAAATAGTTTGTAGAGTCGGTGTTATGTGCTTTTGAAAATTTTAGAGAAAAGTCAAATTACGTGATTTTTGCACGAAAATGTCATTTTCTCAACGTAGAAACGACTTATCAACTATATCAAAAAAACGGGTGGGGATATTATGTCAGTGCATAACTGCAAAAAGTTTAGTAGTTGTTGGCTGATCTTGAGTTTCATAACTGTGGCGCAAAAATTAGTCAAAAAACCGCTGATGGGGTGTATTCAAATGATAGCAGCAGTAAAATTGCAAAAGATAATCTGTTTTTAAATATAGTTTTTTTAAAGCAAGAAGGTGTAAAAAAATGTAAAAAAGACCGCTCTAGTTTTTGTTGAGGTTAAGTGCAGTTATGGTAGTTTAAAAAAACACCTAAAAACACAATTACCCCCTTAATCAGCAATTTTCAGTCGATAATAGTTCAACTACCTCAATTTTAACTCATTGCAAAATAGAGGGAATTTTCAAAAAGATTTAAGTGAGCAATATTTTAGCGTAAATCATGCTCTTTTTGACTAAAAATGCTATTTAATGAATAAATAATTTTTAACATCATTTCAAGTTTTAATACAGTTATAGCAGTGGTGTTCACTCCACCAATATTACACACTGTACTCAGTAATGTTCATAGTTTATAAAGGTTATTTTGCACGTCGCCGCTGCGTCTGGATAGCCGAGTGGTCGAATGCGCTACTCGCCAACGGAGGGGTCGAGGGTTCGATTCCTAACGTGTAATGTTGTTTTTCTTTTTCCCTTTTTTAGTTTAACATATTTTATTGCATTTCTAACATAATTAAAGCTTTCTGTGCATGTTATTTCTGTGCATTTAAGCATGTTATTTTAAACTTTTTACGCATCTATTTAAGCAGAAAACATAGCTGCACTGTTTCTGTGTAGAATTGTTAAAAGCACAAGCTGGTTTAAAAAAATAACAAGTCTAAATGCACAGAAAGCTTTAATTATGTTAGAAATGCAATAAAATATGTTAAACTAAAAAAGAAAAAAGGAAAACAACATTACAGTTAGGGATCGAACCCTCGACCCATCCGTTGGCGAGTAGCGCCTTCGACCACTCGGCTATCCTGACGCAGCGGCGACGTGCAAAATTATGAACATTACTGAGCACTGTAATATTGGTGGCGTGACCACTATTGCTATAGCTGTATTAAAACTTGAAATTAGGTTGAAAATGATTTATTCATATTTTAAATAGCATTTTTAGTCAAAAATATCATGATTTATGCTGAAATATTGCTCAATTAAATCTTTTTTGAAAATTCCCTCAATTTTGCAGTGAGTTAAAATTGAGGCAGTTGAACTATTATCGACTGAAAATTGTTGTGCAGATCAACATTTTAAAAATGTAAGAACGAAAGAAAGATTTACTCAAGAGCAGAAAAACAAAACAAAATAGATAGCAAGTAGAAACACAGCTAACACCACACACAAATATTCAACATAAAACAAATCAAGAAACAAAAACAAAAATCATTTCGCAATAGCATAACAACTAACTATATCCAGCGACTCATCCTATATATTAAAAAGTTTTATCAAAACAAAGTCCAACAAAAGTGCTCTAACCTCTATGACAGGCGAGAACTAATAGAATTTAATCCGTTAAAAACTGTTCTAAAATAGTCTTATGTTTAACCAAACGTTGAGAAACAGTCGGGTACAGGGTTTTTTTCAAAAAATTTTGTGTGCATAATTGTGCAAAATTTTAATTTTAGTGTGCAAAATTTTATTTTTTTGTGCAAAAAGTACATGCGTTTTTTTTGTCCATTTAATGGCAAATATACACATTTTTATACCTCTAGAGGTACGTATATACGTTTATATTGTATATGAAATCGTAGAATTGGCAGATTCAGGATTTTTTCCGGGTGTAGCAATCCTTTACTCCGTGAACCATTTTAATTTACAAAAGCAGATGCGGTAGGTCTGCGGGGGTTTGGGGGCGGCAACCCCCCTGGAATTTTTTTCAATTTTTAGTTTAAAACGGTGCACAGCCCTGTCGGGAACACACAAACACCGAAATGGCACCCCTTGTGTAGAAGTTTGAAAACGGGCACGTTCCGCTTATACAGTATTGTGCATAAAAAAGTTCCCTGTTCGTCGGCGTCCGACGAGCTTCATCCGTCGCGAAAAGTGACCAAGGTTGGCCGGAAAGTGACAACAAAATTTTTCAAAAAGTGCTCTCCAAAACACATTTCAATGTAAAAAAGTGAAAAATTGAAAATTGTTCGTCACTTTCCGGCCACCGTTCGTCACTTTTCGCGAAGCATGAAGCTCGTCGTACGCCGACGAACAGGGAGCTTTTTTACGCGCAGTGCTGTATACATGCCACATTTTGCTATAGTGGAAGCCAATGTAGGATTTCAGGAGGATGTGAAGATTTTCTGCGAAAAATTTTTTTGTTGGAAAATGGCATTTCGATTTTTGGAAATGAATTATAATTGCACCTAAGTGCAACTTTTAAGCCACAAACGACACATATTTGCAGCGGCGTACACAATACACATAAAAAATCAGGGAGTTTTCCATTTTTTGTAATGGATTAAAATGCACGTTTTTGCAATTCTATCTAACACAAAAATTTGAATTGCAAATATATACAAGACCACTAAGTCATAAAGTAGGTAGTAGGAGTTTCAGAAAAAAGTGGAGATTATTTTAATTTGAACAAGACGCATCGAAAATTTTTTCGACAGGGGAATAAGAGCCAAAGCGTCACATCAGACACATGTACACGTGTAGAGGCTTGGACAAAAGACAATAACAAGGGAGGGAAAGCCAGTAAGTTGCAGGGGTCTGGGGGCGGCAGCCCCCTGGAAAATTTTTTGGTAGGCTTACAGTAACTTTTTCGTCAGAGTGACCAGTAGTGACCAGTGATGGTCACTATGAAATTCTACTCGTCCCAAGGGTCATGCTTTGTTGGGGCTATCTCTTACCAATTTTATGCAACAAGCAAAACATTAAGCGACTCAACCTTTTTCTGGTCAGACTTTAGTCGGATAAATAATAGTTGCACCACTCTTGAGAATTGAGGATCCCCCAAATTGAGGGGCCGGGTGGAGGGTCCCGAAAATTTAGGCAAAATTGAGGAAGAGTGGCACTTTTGTGAGAAAATTTTACACAATTTTGCAAAATTTAGAGTAGTTGTAGTCGATCAGGGGGAGGGGAGGGTCTCCAAAATTTTTCCGGAGAGGTCCCCCCAAAAATTTGACATGATATAGTCTCATTTTTACACCATTTTTTTCCAGATTTTGTCCGCCGTCAAACATCGCATCGACAGTTGGGCTGTGAAAGTGGACGGCTGGGAACGATTGCTGATTCGGGGACGGAGATTTTTGATCAGTCGAGAACGCCGGTTCAAATCTGAGCAGCGATCCAGGCGAGATCGCATTTTGCATCCCCCCCAGCGAGTTGAACAGCTAACCTTACCATCGACCGAGCGTACGGTTTATGATAAAAGTTTGTTTGTGTGGCAAGAAGTGGCATGTTTTTTGGCAAAATTTTATGGAAAGGTACACCAAAGTGACGATGAGACACTTTATTTCTGGGGGAAAATGTTTTTTTATACGTAATTATAACTTTAATAACCTAATGATTGATCACAGGTGATTCTCAGAATACGGCGTTATGTCTGCATCAGGCTTCAATTTAAATGGACTGTGGTTTTTTGTGTTTTTAATGGGTTTTTGTTTGGTTTTAAATATGTTCTTGTTTTGCTTGGACTGTTTTTCTATTTTGTTTTAGTGCCAGAAACACATGGACTGTTTTTGTTTGTTTGTTGGACTGTTTTGTTTTGCTTTAAGGGGGTAATGTCGTTTTCGTGGTTTTTGACATTTCTGTGTAATTTTTGCGCCCACAGAACTCAAGCTAAAAACGGACCACGGCTTCGAAACTTTAACCACATTATCTTTAGGAAAATATCCCCACCCGTTTTTTTCCTTTTCTCAAAATAGTTTGTAGAGTCGGTGTTATGGGCTTTTGAAAATTTTAGAGAAAAGTCAAATTACGTGATTTTTGCACAAAAATGTCATTTTCTCAACGTAGATACGACTTATCAACTATATCGAAAAAACGGGTGGGGATATTATGTCAGTGCATAACTGCAAAAAGTTTTGTAGTTGTTGGCTGATCTTGAGTTTCATAACTGTGGCGCAAAAATTAGTCAAAAAAACCGCTGATGGGGTGTATTCAACTGATTGCAGCAGTAAAATTGCAAAAGATAATCTGCTTTTAAATATAGGTTTTTTAAAGCTAGAAGGTGTAAAAAAATGTAAAAAAGACCGCTCTAGTTTTTGTTGAGGTTAAGTGCAGTTATGGTAGTTTAAAAAAACACCTAAAAACGCAATTACCCCCTTAAATCTGTTTTTTGGACTGATTTTTTGTTTTTTTAGTGCCCGAAAAACGCCGTACCTTTTCCACCTTCCTGCAATCGGCCTATCATCACCATCACAGTCCCTCGCCCGGACGCGAGCAAACGGACGCAGCAGAGACTCGACCCGGCTCCAGCAAACGACGAACCATTTCCCTGGACGCGTCCGGGGGTTTCAGTGAGGCAAAGCGGATGGGCAATAAGTTGTTTCGGTGAGTCTCAGGCTCAAGTTTTGCCCCATTGTGTGGTAAATCTGAATAAATTGTAAATTTGGTCCGTTGCGTGTTTCGCGGATTTTCATTTTGACAAAAATGGGAATTTTTTATTTTTTTCTAATTCAAGCCCCCTTTGGATAAAATTGTGAAAAGTCGGGCTGGAAGGGAGGGGGGAGGGGGTTGCCACCTGACTATGATGACCCATTAACGGATAACACTTACATATTAGTTTATTGAGGGATTTTAATCCCCTTAGTTTCGTTAATCCCTTGTAGCATCACTTTGTTCTGAACCACTAAATCTTATCAGTTCAATTCGTAACGGACTCAATCACTTTTAAAATGTTATACTTATCCTCATTAATTTCATTGACCTAAGTCCTATATCCGGCACCATTTTTTCCGAACAGTGCCAAAATGGTTGAGGGATGGCCCTACAAAATTGAAGCAGCTCTTAGTGCTTGTTCATTCCCGCAGGGCCATTATTCTATATCCGGTACTGTGTGGAAAAGATGGCTACGGATTTTTAATTAAGTGCCGGATATAAAAGGACTTGGGCTACCTCATTAACCGTCTGCCTTAATCCCTTAAAGCCTGGTTCATACTTGTATTTCCTCAAGGACATAAGGACAGAGACAAGGACAAATTTTATGTTGGGACAAATTGACAGAATTATTTTGCTTATTTTTTTGCTTACGACCGGTACTTTATCACATCTTTGGTCATGCAATAACTGCTACAATAATTATTGGTACGCCAAATTGTTCAGAAATCGCTTAGGGACAAAGCGATAAGGACAAGTATGAACGTTCTCCTTGTGTTTAATCCCCTTAATCCCTTTAATCTCCTTGTGAGTAGGAATCGCTTAAGCCCGGTTCATACTCGTCCTTGTCCTTGTCCCTATCCTTTTGTCCTTAAACGATTTCAGGAAAACTGCCTGGCCAAATAAGCCAACTTTTGGTATGATTGAAGTTGGGGTCACTTGCAGATCGTATGCAAAAAATTAGCCAAAAAGCTTGTGTCAATTATTCACAGTAGCTGACCAAAATTTGTCCTTGTCCCTGTCCCTCTGTCCAAGGACAAGTATGAACCGGGCTTTAGGGACATATGATAGAGACAAGGACAAGTATGAACCGGGCCAAATCTCTTTGTGTTAATCCCCTTAATCTCCTTGTGAGTTAATCCCTTTTATTCTAGCACCAGTTTTGCCAGTGCTGACGAGAGCAGCAGCCCAGGCCGGCGTTCCGCGTCACTGGACTTGATCAAAACAAAAAATGTGGTCTACAGTGCCGTGATTCTGGAACACTTTCTGTTCGAGCTGGCGGCCATTTCCCAGGAACACGCAGTAGCCAGCCTGGAACTGGAACCAAAGCTGTTTTTTGCCAAACGATCTTGAGTTTTTCTGCGTTGTTTTTTTGGCTTGGAACAACAATTGGGCCATGGGGCTACAGAAGGAGATCTAGGGATAGTAATTGGTAGTCTGGGTAGCAGTGTGGATGAGGGTTTGCGTTCAGGTAATTTAGGATCTTGGGTGGAAGATCGACTTTAGATTTAGATCGACTCTTTTGGTCTAAACATAGACATATTATTCTTCTAATTCACAGGTCTTGTAATGTGAACTGTAGCAGACACGCACTAGTTGACTTTAAAATGTAATAACTAGTTACTTAAAATCTAAAATGTAATAACTAGTTACTTAAAATCAAAGTTCATTATTATAAGATAAATTTTTCAACTTTAAATAAAACACAAGATCTTATTAATGAAAATTATTTTTAAGTTAAGCACTTATCAATTAAATCATTTTCATAAATCAGCCATCCTAGTGTTAGTCATATTAATTTACCTCTGTGGTTGTGTTCTGAATTCTCTGCAAAATGTTTGCCTTATTTTATCATGCATTTTATCGTTTAAAGCCCGGTTTATATTTACAGCCGTTTAACCAGTTTTTAGCTTGTAAAATGACAAAAAATATTGAGCCGCAAAAGGTAGGCCGCCAATATTTTTTTGTCATCTTCACCGGGTGAGCGGAAAAACGGCTGTAAGTATGAATCGGCATTAAGACTGGGGTTTTAACTGTATGAAAAGTAGCGGAACCGTTTTATGCAGGTTTTGATATTGATTTTTGGGGTTGATTCGTATGTTACTTTTATTTTACCAAAAAATGTAATAATGGCACAATTTCTTTTTGGACTGACACTAACACTAATATTTTTTAGAAAGTCAATGAAACGTGTAAAATAATAGTTCTAAGCTGAAATTTCAGTGTTTCACTAACTTTTAAGGAAAAATTTAGTGGCCTGATAGGTTGTGCATTCTAGCCCTTAAATAGTTTTATGGCGTGATTTTTTAGAGTTTTTTTATGTTTTTTTTATTTGGCCGGTTGAACTGACACGGACTGTAAATCAATCCTAAAAGTCAAACTGACAAGCAGTTTGTATTATTGTATCTCTAATGTAAAACTGTTGACTTGTTGTTGAAATATTAATATTGTGGTTTTATATAGCAATTATTTCTTTTTTTAAATTATTAGACAATGACAATTATATTTCAATTTTTAAAATTCTGGTCGTGTTTTTGTGTGTTTTATGAGTTGAAAATTTTTGTTTAAATCTTTCAAAAAAACACGGCTTTAGGATAGAGAGTTAATTTGACATTTTTTGCAGATTTTTAATGCCAATGTAAATTGTCATCTTATGTCTTTTGTTGATATTTTATTTTGTTGCATTAGCTACTTGTTTTTAGATATTTATTTTTGTATTTATTCGTATATTATACTTTATCACTGTTAAACCGTAATTTAAAATTAAAAAACACTATTTCAAATATTCAGCTGCACTATTATTCCTTAACGGTTTTTTAAATAGCACCAACTTACTTTTAGAGTACTATACCGAGTACTGACTTAATATAACCTAGGGTCTTATCCAAAATTGGATTTAACAGATTAGATTTAAATTAATTTTGCTAATAGCGCAGCACAAAATGAAAATAGCCGGCTGAAATTTTGTCCCACATGGCTCACATACAGTACCTCGGTGTGTGCCAAGTTTCAGTAAATTACGTTTAACTGACGCAGCGGTTTTGACGAAATATAGTT
>JASANF010005287.1:0-52867 GCA_030248245.1 Trissonchulus sp. WLG1_4
GGCCGGCCGGCCGGCTAAAATCAGCCGGCCGGCCGGCCGGTCAAAATCGGCCGGCCGGCCGGTTAAAATCACCGGCCAGCCAGCCAAATTCAACCGACTGACAAAATTAGGCCGGCATAACAATCCGGCAGGCTAAGTTTATGCCGAAATGACACTCTGGACTGGTTTTATCCTAAAATTCGGCCGTTCTGGCCGGCCGGCCGGCCGGCTTTCCCGGGCCGGCCGGCCGAAGCTCTTTGCCGGCCCGGCCGCCGGCCGGAGCCGGCCGGCGGCTTTCGCGGCCGGTCACAAACACTACCTACAATTTGGACTAAAAAGAGCGAGGGATGGAAAGTCCTACAAACCCAAAAACCGGGGGGGAGGGGGGGGGGGGGCGCCTACTGAATCTTTTTACCCTTCTAGGGTTCCATTTTGCGTAACCAATAGCAGCGAAGAATGGAAAGTCATGTTGGGTAATTGCCTACAATTTGGACTAAAAGGAGCGAGGGATGGAAAGTCCAACAAACCCAAAAACCGGGTGGGCGCCTGCTGAATCTTTTTACCCTTCTAGGTTTTTATTTTGTGTATAATTAAGGATCGTATACGTAGTAAAAGTACAAAAATTATCAGTCATTTAGCTTATAGCGCCTCAGTAATAAAATAGCACCTACATAAATTTGAAAATAATTTTAAAATTATTATATTTTATTGAGGGACCGTATACTTAGTAAAAAGTACAAAAATTTCCTATAAATTAGCTAATAGCACAAAATAGCGCCTAAATAGCGCAAATAGCACCCTCATGTGCTATAAGCACTATTTTTTAAGCCTACGAAAAAAATAGCGCTTATAGCACTTTGATGGGCTATCGTTGTGCTATATGCGCTATTTATGCGATATTTTTTTATTTCGACGTCCAGAAGACAATCAAAAGTTTTAAAAAACTTTTATAATTCTTTTTGTTTACTAAGGGATTGTATACGTACTAAAAAGTACAAAAATTTTCAATAAGTTAGCCAATAGCACAAAATAGCGCCTAAATAGCGCAAATAGCACCCTCAGGTGCTATAAGCGCTATCCAAGATTAGCTTCAATACTTAAAGGGAAATTAACACAAACATCAATAGGCCAGCTTAGCTCAGTTGGTAGAGCGTTATGCTAGGAAACTAGCAGTGAGTGGTTCAAATCCCCCTGGCCATTTTTATGTAGATGTTTCATCCATATTCAAAAAAATAGCACATATAGCACCTTCGATAGCGCATATAGCGCATATAGCGCAAATAGCACTCCCAAAAAGCGCTATAGCACAAATAGCGCAAACAGCACCTTCGATAGCGCATATAGCGCAAATAGCGCATATAGCACTCCCAAAAAGCGCTATAGCGCATATAGCGCAAATAGCACCTTCGATAGCGCATATAGCGCAAATAGCACTCCCAAAAAGCGCTATAGCGCTAATAGCGCAAATAGCACCTTCGATAGCGCATATAGCGCAAATAGCGCATATAGCACTCCCAAAAAGCGCTATAGCGCAAATAGCGCATATAGCAAATTTCATAGCGCTTATAGCGCATATAGCCCATAAAAAAGCGCTATAACACAAAAAGTGCTATTTCGATTTCGCTTACACGCGTTCGTTACCCTATCAATGCAGTCTCTGTTGTTTAATGGACTGAAACTGAGCATGTTTTACATGCATTTTCTGTTTCAGTGCATTAACGGAAATTAGTATGCACGGCCGCTGATGCTGCCTGTCATAAAGCTGTGCCACTTACTTATTTTAGTTCCATAACTTCTGCCGACTACTTTCTGTACTCTTGATAGTCAAAATCTATTCTTTTCGTAACGAAATCATATGTTTCGTTTTTTCAAGTGGTTGTGAATAGGTTGACCGTATGTTTTGTGATACTTTGCATAGACGTATCTTGGACTCGTTTTGACACTCTATTTACAGTTGTTAGACACACGCGCACAATATAATGACTGACTTAGGACTGTCTAATGTTTAAATAGTGTATATGTATTATGTACACTGTTTAGTATTTCACTGTTCAATATGTTTCTTTAGTTGCATCAATGTGCGGGGTGACAAGTAACAAGACATGAAAAAAAAGATGAAAATAACAAGACAAGACTATAATTTTTAAAATCAGTAATAAGGTATCGTGCATATATAATGTATATGATCAACCCTCTAGATTTAGATTCGTATTTAATCTTAAAATATTAGCATTTATAACGTATCGTTTCTGATATTTACAACCGAGATTTGCAATGGCGGATTTTCGAAACACATCCGAGTTTTCCCAACTCTGTGAAATGTATGGGGAGATGTTTCATGTGACGGTTTTAAATGCTAGCCAAATTTTGATTCCTCTGATAAAAAATGCTCCGCATATGAGTTCAAGCGATGCTTTGTCTCTCTTGCTAGACTATGTCAAAGCCAAGAACTTCAATCTGAACATAATAGCTTTTGCAAGCTGTTATTACCTCAACCCAATTTTTCTGATAATGGGCATCATTGGGCATATTTTAAACTTCATTATTTTCAGCACTGCTGAATTCACCGGTGTCGGCTACTTGTATTTGAAAACGGTGGCGGTTTTGAACGGGTTTACTTGCATTTCTGGTCTGATATCATTCACAGAGGAATGCAATTGGCTCAAAAATTCTGTATTTCAAGTACCCTCCAAATTTTCGTTAATTGCAAAGTATTGTGTTGGCCACAAATTAGGCGCTGTATCCGCAATGACCGCAGAATGGCTCATTTTAGGTCTGTCGTTTGATCGAGCTGTCGCTTTGTTGCTGCCTATGGTGAAGATACCGGATAAAATAAGACTTTTGGCATATGGTTTTTGGCTGAGCTTTGGATTGGTGATTGATTCGCCGTTTTTAATTCAATTGTATTGGCGTAAGGCGTGTTACGGTGTCTCAGACCCCGTAAATCCGATAGCACCTGTGGATGGTGGTGCAAGCATAGTCAATAGTATAAACAAGTTTTTGGCGTTTAGCGCTTTCATTTGTGCCGGGGTCTTGTTTCTCACGACTGTGGTCATAGTTGTAGGTCTGTTTAAACTTAAAAAACGACGGAAAAAAATGACGATCGCTGCGTCAGATTACAAAAAAGAAATCATGTTGTCAAAGCTTCTTATTTGTCAAGCGGGTGTGATTCTTCTGCTGCAAGGAATGTGGGTTTCTGTTGCTGTAGTTATGTACAGTAATTTTACTCCCTCGGCACTTCAGACAGTAAAAAGCATGTCTTACTCAACGGCCTATGTTAAATCAGTTGTCGTGCCGTTTTTGAAATCGATTGGTACTGTTTGTGCTTATTCTTTGTTCACTACATCCTATGTGTCCGACTTCTACTTTTATTGTCTTTTTCATCAACGGTTTCGGGAATTTATCAAACGGCGGCTTGTTGCTCTGGTGACTACCACAATCACACCTCTTGGTCTGACTCAGAATAGCTTACAGAGATAGAATATTAGCGTAACTAACACAGCACTTTGCTGTATTGTAAGTTAATTAGAAAATATTACTTACTACTTTTGAATAACGTTATTCATACATTCAGTCATCTAAACTTTTATATACATATATGTTTATATACGTATTCTTATTAATCTTATTTTTGGTGCACTTCTTACTTATATATCTGCAATTTGGTATATTATCCATTGCTTTTGATATAACTGACGATTATTATCAGGAATTATGTCATCTCCATTATAAGCAATGTAGCACTGGCCTTTATAATTAAAATGTACTTAGCTACATATATCACAGGATGCAGTAGAGTTTATAGTTTAGTAGTAGCCATTTGTGTGGCCATATCCTTGGTATTACTTTTGTTATGTTTTGTCTAACAAAAAACTTATGGATTTGTACTGGTACAGAACCAAAAAGTTTCATGAAGACCCACTGTTCGGCTGTTTTTACTCAGCCACAGACTGCCTGTTAATTTGTAAAAAAACGGCTCATGCTCGTTTTGTTTTTTGTTTTATTTCCTATTGCGATTAGCCACAAAAAGCCCTATTAGCCAATTTTTAAGCCTCACGTAGGTGACCACGACGGCGACAGATCCTTATACAGCCCTATTTACGTGAGGGCGTCTGAGCGGGCGCATTGAATAGCGTACACCGTGGAGCAAAATGCGCACTCGTGTGAATATGCGTGTACTTTTTCAGTGATTATGTCATCGAGCAGCTTGCATGATTTACGTTCAAGTTTTGTTTATAGGAGGCATATTTAAAACTTGCTCCAAGATTAAAAATAGCACCGTCAGTGTCATTTGTTATTGTTAAATGTTAAATGGTTTTTAATTATTACCTAAACATAAATAAATTGTTAAATATTAAATAAATGTTAATAAATGTGAAATATTGTTTTCTTTAATTGTACAGCTACGCTTTAATTTCAGTTGAACTAAATTGAACGAAAACGAAACGAAAACGAAAACGAAAGCGAAAACGAAAACGAAATGCACGAAACTCAAATAATTTCTATTGCGACCCAAAAGTTGTAAGCCTAGACACTTGATTTGATTAGTTTTTAATGGATGAGAGCGCCTGTCTTTTTCTGCTGCCCTGAGTATTGCTCTGCTATTTATGTTTGCCGCTCTCAGTCTCAGCTACGTAAATAAATATACTAAACTTTAAAGAAGCATAGCGCCATAAATTTGACAGCTGAGACCGCCTCAGCTGCCAACTTACACAACGAGCGAAAACGAAAACGAAGCAAAGAGCGAAAACTAAACGAAATTGAACGAAAGCGAAAACGAAAGCGAAAACGAAAACGAAATTTTTATCCACTGAAATTAAAGCGTAGCTGTATAAAGTTTATTTATATTTGTATAAAATATATAATATTGTTTCATTAATTGCAGCTTTTCTGGAATAGGTGCAATATATTTCAACTTTTTTATGTTTTAGGGGGCACTCAGTGGAACCGTATTTTTAGTAATTTTTTTAGTATGGAACCGTATATTTTTCTAGTATTTTTTTTCAGCGACATTTGTTATCATAATTTCTTAAAACAAAGTTCTTCTGTGTTGCAACGGAAGGAGATGCAGCTGCCAGACGTTGACATTTCCACAAAAACAAATATGCTTCGGAGTAGCTTACATAGTTAGTTGTATTATTGGTTCCTAGTCAGGTCCTGTGAACTTGGTGGCTCCGTTTTGACGCCTACGGTAAAACGAACCTCTTTTCTCACACCGCTCGAATCTAAACTTTATTCGAGAACGACGCCAACCTTGTATTTTTACGTACGTACGTACGTCAGTAAAGTCACTTATTCTATCACTTTTATAATTAACAGCGTTTGTGAGTGCCTGGCGCTGCGCCCTTGAGTTTCTAGTGTTGTGAATGGTCGGACAGGTACTATGCGAGGTTGACATTTGATTGACTCTCATTTCTCATCATTTCTCATTTCTCATCGAGGTTGACCACGATGAGAAATAGTCTATGCTCAAAATTCACACAACTAACACGCGCGCATCAAAAACGCAGTTAGGCAACGTTTATTCCATCAGGTCAAAAAATAAAATATGTATATTAAACGAAAACTAATTCATTGCTGAACAACTTTTCATCAAGAACAAAGACCTAAAAACGTGACTGAAAACTCTTACTGCCCAAAGTCAATTATTCGGAGCGCCACCTTAAAGCATGAAATAAAAAGAACACATTATTCTATTTATGTACTGAATTTTGTGCCAATTCGAACTGGATGGCCTACTTTTTGTATTCAAACATTTTTAAACTCAAAATCCCTTTTCACTAGCGTGATTTTCCTTGAACTAGGTTTTTGAAAAATTGAAACCATGCTTTTTAAAAACCACCCTAGTCTCTAATCCAACCCTTAAGTTTCCACAAGGGAGATCATTATGAAATGCCGATTCTTTTCACTGTATGTACGTATTTAGGTCCCAGAAGAAGTTAAGAGAGGTTTTGTAACAATAGTATAGTTTTCTGTTGTATTAACAAACTAGGCTTTTAATAGTACTATTTAATAGAACGATAGCTTTCAAGTATACATATTTAGATTAGGATACGTGTTCAAACATTACGTTTGCTTGAAAGGTTTCATAATTTTTTGTTTCTTTTTTGTAGGGTTTGTCATTAATTTTTCTTGTTCTTTAATTTTGATTAAACAGTTGATCTTGTGCCTCGTGGCGTACATAGAGGATGCCCCAATTTTGAAAAAGAAGAAATGGAGGCGCTGGGAATCGAAAGCTTGCGTCCACGACAACAGCGCTAACCACTACACCACAGCCCCCGGGTTTCATAGGCCCTATCTCTCAAGTACAGCAGAGGATGGTCTTGTTCTCGTCATTGTCCTAGTTCTCGCCTAGGGTGCGAGATGTCAGAAGTTTGATTTCACGACGTAAATTATTTTCGTATTTTTTAGAACAAACATTACACAGCGAAGATTACACAAATCAACGAAAAATTTTAACGAAAAGCGTTTGATCCATGGCAAGAATTACACCTTAGCATAAATGGTTTGCTGCTTTCTGCCAGTTTCCTTGAATATAAATGCTTGATACTTAATGAAAGTTTTGCAGCCGAGTGGGCTTGTTAGCGTACCAATTGAATCATGGTTTCTTTAAAGCATGGTTTTCTGCCTATGCTATGATTCTACTAAGAAGCAACGCTTAGTGGTTCACTTCACTGCGATAAATATTTTACATTTTTCTCAGTTTTTGAGCTACAGCGTAAATTTTAGTAACGTGTGATGGTCAAAAATTTCTAGTGAACTTGCAAGAAGCATGAAGCGTGAAGATGCTACTTGTTTTGTTTGATATTACCAGACTAGACATTTGTAAAAACGGTAAATGTCGCGTGTAAGCATACAAAGAACAAAGCAATTTCCCCCCCCCCCACCCCTACGCGCTATATGCGCTATATGCGCTGTTACTGTGTCCATGCTTTAAAGCTTTACTTTACAATGTCCATGTCCATGCTTTACTTATGAATACATCCTTCCTCTCCTATTAGTATTTTCTCCGCTAGGGAATGCTCGACATTTTTAGCTAAACTACATAGCAGTTTTAGTGATGCCTAGTATATTCATAAGTTAACTACAGCGGTCGGCTTCATCACAGTACAGAAAAAGCCTTAACGCAGATCAAATTTTGTGAATGCTGTACCAACCCTTTGCTTTGCACCCACTTGTTTGTAACAAGGTAAATTCAATGGTCAGTTTCTATTCAAAAAATTAAGCGTCATTCTAATTTTTTTAAAAAACACATTCAGCCATTTGGTTTCATTTTATATGAGGTAGACTATGTTCCTGTGTAAATCTTTATTTATAGTCTTCTTTCCTTCATTATTTAATTAATGTAATTAATCTATTATTTGTTTTTTATTTAATTTAAATATTTATATTTCCTTATTTATTATTTAGTTATTATTTATTGCGATAAACATTTAGGGGCTACATAAGGTTCAGTACCGATACAGTAATCTTGTTGCTATGTATTATTGTTATTATTAATAAGTCTAGTGTGTCTACTGTCTAGTTTAAACTAGGTTGACCAGATGCACAGCATGAAGTCGTAGGAAATTCAGGAATTACAATTGTTGCAAATTTGTAACAATTGTAGATGTCTGCAACAAAATCTTACTTACAATTGTTACAATTGTAACAATTTTAGAACTGAGCAACAGGGCCCTGGTGGTGTAAAAACAAGTTTCTACCATTTGCGGTTCCAAAGATATTATCGTTATTATGTATGTTTTTAATGAAAATAAGGATAGTTTAATACAATTAATTAACACGTCCAGTGTGTCTAGTTTAGACTAGGTTGACCAGATGCACAGCATGAAGTCTTAATCTTGATAAAAACTTCCATGTGAATTTTTGTGAAGCGACTTCATCTTATGCAATATTGATAAAAAGGTTTTTAAAGGATTTGATGCACTACTAGCATCGTACTCACAAGTTTAATGTTTACATCGAGTAAGGACACGTGTACTTGCTCAATGTAAACATTGAACTTGTGAGTAGGATGCTAGTAGTGCATCAGATCGTTTTCAAAGTAATTGTAATGGACTGATATTATCTTTTAAGCGTCGATAACGCGTAAAACTAACGTTAATTGAAATTTTTTTCAAAAGCCGTGCAATGGCAAAATTTTGTTGCTCATCTGGTGGAGCAAAAAGCAAGTTTCTACCATTTGCGGCTCCAAAGATATTATCGTTATTATGTTTTTTAATGAAAATTAGGATAGTTTAATACATTTAATCATAGGTGAATATATTTTAATAACAAATCTAGTTTAGACGAGTCAGACAATGATTTTATGTAATTCATTGGTTAAAAAGAGCAATTTTCGAAATTGTTTTTCAAAATTTTCAAAAGTTCTCTACTTGTATCTTGTTGAATTTCGCCTGATTTCATTATATTTGTACGCGGCGGCCCCATACTATATTGCAATCGTCTTCTATGATTGCATGTAGTTCTACTGTAAAACAAGAGGCAGGTCATGAAAAAGCACTGTTTGTGTGGGCGTGTGTATCATTCTATGCACGTAGCTAGCTATATGCATTACGTACTTAGCGATGTAAGGCTGTTGATTTGCAAGACAGTTTGTGCGAGCGTGTGTCAGACCATACATAACATGTACGTCCACAGAAAAGTAATCTCATTGAACAGTGTTGAGATGAAACCTGTTTGGACAATCTTTCGTAGATTACATATCAGTGTGTTGGAGCCAAGAGATGTCAGACTTTAGATGACTTTCCAACTAGTGATGTGGCTTGGATCGTATCAACGGATTGGATCGACATTGAAATTCCGTGTCGGCGATCCGGATCGGTAAAAACTTTCATGTGTGGACCCCAAATTTCGAAATTTGGCGTGTTGTATAACTTCACAATCTTTTCTAGCGGTCAATCAAATGCACAAGTTTAACTACTAATTCAAATATTGGCTTTTTGTAGTGGCAGAAGTAGTTTATACATCTCCAAGTGAAGGGGAGGTTTCTCATCATTGAAGTCGCGTGAAGATACGTATATACTAAAATGTTTCAAGCAATCTGTGATGTTAATTTTTGCACACAAAAACATTTCGCAACAATGTTTTAGTTAACACAAGCGTTAGCGTTTTGCAAATTAACGTATAATTTCCCTTCGAAATTTAAATTGTCATTTAGTTCAGTCGCAGTCAGTGATAAGTTAACCCGTAATTAGGTTTATTTTCTTCGACCAAACAGGCACCTCATTTTCTCCAAATTGTTTGCCTTTACCATCAAGCGTTAGCCGTTAATCCTCTTACAAGCATTTGTGAAAATTAGCGCTAGCATTTGCTGGCTAGTAGCTATGACTGAGGCCAGATTCCTTCACCATATTAAAAGGTTAATTTTAATCGGACTAAACGGTTAAAAAATTCAGCTTAATTTTTTTTCGAATTCTCCGAATTAAGCGGACTGAACTTTAAGCGCGCTGTTTTTTTAGTCGGACTAAACAGATTTTACGGACTAAAAGATTTTACTGATTTTACTAAACGGACTAAACTAATTATTAATTAAACTTAAGCGTGCATGTAGAGTCCGTTTAGTCCAGTGGTTGTTTTGAAATGGAGTCAGACTGAAATTAAGCCGGTGACTTATTTTAAGTAGTTTAGTCTGTTTAACCAGATTTGCCATTCCTAAACCTCGGACTTGATTAAGTCCAGTCCGCTTTAATCCGGTAAAGCAAGCAAGAGTTGTCATGCTTAGCTATAGATGTTGGCTTTAAAATATTTGGTGCCCCGTTCTATATTCGAAAAATAGCCTCAGCACTGTAAGCATGTCGCAGCGAGTTCTATCCAAAATTAATTTGACTCTACTCGCTTGTTATAACAGTACATTGCTACGGTTATATACCGCAGTGTGTCAGTATAAACTTAGCCCCTAATGTGAAACAACAGAAGTTTAGCATTGTTTCTATGGAAGTTAGGTTATGCTTGTTGTAAATTTTTTGGTCCTGAGAATTTTTCACCTAAATGTTCAAAACACTACTCGATCACGGAGAAATCTAAACTAAGCTTAATAATTACAGAAATTTTTGCGAAACAAATACATGTCTTCTTTTATTATTTCAAAATGTAAAAACACATACCTAAAAGCTCTCGTGAGAAAATTTTTATGGGGTTGGCGTTACTGTTGTAACGAACGTATTGTCGTTTTTAGCATTTGCGATTATATGTACCTAATTTTGGTCAAAACACTATTCAATCACATAGCATTCTAATTAAAGGTACAGTAATACCTGAAACTTGTGCAAAATAAATTCCTGTAATTTCTTCTGTTATTACAAAATCGCCAAAACTGTATAATAAAAGGTAGGTTGTATTCATTGGTGCGCACAAAGTTTTGTGTTACAGGCTTACGGTACATAGGTACCGTATTTCCTCGAATAAAGCCCCAGTCTTGAATAAAGCCCCTATCTTGAATAAAGCCCCCGTCAAAGCACTCACGAAATCATAAAGCCCCCGCCTTGAATAAAACCCCCGGGGGCTTTATTCAAAACGTCCTTGAATAAAGCCCCCGGGGGTTTTAATCAAAACATCCTCGAATAAAGCCCCCTGTAACGCAGGCTGTGGTACGTACGCGCGCGTATTTGCATAGGCCGCTGCATGTTCCCATTTTGGCTAGTGGTTAGTTATTGGTTAATATGACTTCGCACCGACCGTTATTGGCAGTTTGTTTTGCTGTTGCAGTGTTCTGATAATATGACACTGTTGACATGATAGTATGACAATAATTATGACCCTGTTGAGTTGTCGACACTCGACCCCCTCGAAGTAGACCGTAACCCACTGTATTCTTTTTTCTGCTTCTTTTTTTCTTGGTAACACAAAGGGGAGAGGATTTTCGTGGGTGTGAAGACGCTAGGTGGGTAAGGTTAGGTGGGTAAGGTAAGGTTTGGTCGGTGGTCCCATTGTGAGTATTGGAACCCTCCCTCTTAGTGACCCCCTGACCCTAGGGGGCCAGGTCACGTGACTCCAAAAAGAAGCCCCGCCAAAGGTTTCAATTTTTAATTTTTTAATTTTTAAAAGTTTTAATTTTTTTTAAACTTTGAATTTTTGGTCATTGGCTTGGCGAGAATATTTTAAGAGTAAATTTTGTCCGACTCCGAAGCCGAAGTTTAGGCTGTGACCATAGATGCACATAGGGGCGTAGGGACCCCTGAGGGGGGTCGGCACCTTCCCTCAGACATCCGGCACCCCCCCCCCCTCAACCCCCCACCCTCCCTCGGATGGCCAAGAAAGAGCCCTAAAAATGCGTAAAAAGTTGAAAAATTCTTTAAGACTGATTCCTGGCTTGCGTTGTTACTTATTGTTTTTCAGTCATAGTAAAATGGTTTAATAAATGCAGAGCAGGTAAATATTTTGACTTACATCTGGTACGCAAAAGTTCACAAAAAAATAAAACCCCCGCCTTGAATAAAGCCCCCGTTTGGAACTTCACGAAAAAATAAAACCCCCGCCTTGAATAAAGCCCCCGCCTTGAATAAAACCCCCGTTTGGACCTTCACGAAACAATAAAGCCCCGGGGGCTTTATTCAAGGAAATACGGTATATTTACTTATTTATTTCCATAGAGTAAATTTGTTTTCATACAAAATTGCAGCTAGCCTAGCCTAATGTTATGTATAAGACTGGTTTATGGACACATTTGCTTAATGTCCGTGCTGATGCTAATGGTTATTTTGGTTGCCAACACCGCGAAGCATGGGTGCATGGTATTAGCTTTTTAGACCCCCTATGACGCCATGGTACCCCCCCCCTCCCAGTTGTCTGTCCAGAACAGAGGGTCTACTAGCTTACAATAGAGGGTCAACTGCCTAGAATAAAAGGTCCTCTGCCTACGTCGGCAACCCGTTGTAGCCACTTGACTAGTGGAAACCGAATGTGTTATATATAATGTGATATCTCAACATTTTGCGTCTAGTGATTCATACGACATGACTATAGCAAGCACCTGTCATAATTTACTGATTATTCAAGTTTTTGATTTTTCCATTTAATAATGCCATCTTGGGTCGGTGTTTGCCGTAATTCTGAAATTACTTAACTAAATCTGACAAATTTCACATCATCTGACACGCTGTGACCCTGCTAGTCTGTGAAAGTAAAAAATATAAAAGTTTGACACTAAATCGTTCAACATTTGTTAGTTTTACAGTCGTTTTGCAGTATTTTATGTTATTAAAAATGATTAAAATAATAATTATAGGCTCTTAATTTCATAACAGATGTTAAATTCGACAGTACTTCTGTTCGACGATTCACGCATGTGTATGATTGATTGATTGATTTATTAAAGGAAAAAACAAGCATAACATCCCGTTTGGGACATAGTATGCTAATAATCAACACAAGAAGGCAAAACTGCATACAGCGCAAAAAGAACAGAATACTAAATATGTGATTTTGTTAGTAGAAAACACGTATAAAATGTTAGAACAGTTGGTACATACACAACAAACAAGTTTAGAAAAAAAATGTATGTACATACAGTTTAAAATTCACCTATGAGTTAGATTACTGATGACATTTTATGCAAATTTCCAAAAAACGCAAAATAAAAACATTATCAAACTACCCCGTATTCTTCGTCATGAAAGAATTACCTCAATCTACGTAGTTATTACCAAAATCAACACCATTCTTTTCGTGGTTGTTGAAGTGGCGTAATCAGATAGACTACATCCCAGATAGTCTACAACCCAAACAGATGGCTAAGTTTCCCAGATAGGCTACAAACCTTTCCCAGATAGACTACTAACTTCATCTTTCCTAATCATTTCCCACATAGACTACAAGAGGCAGGGTCACAACAAAAGTTCAAACTACATAGACCAGCGTTTATAGACGCATTTAAAGTGTAAAACACAGTACGTGCGTATAGATGAAAACATATTAACACGGCACCACGCCTATATCCATCAACACGGGAGTTTATGACACGACCTTAACACGTGGTTTTATGCCACTTTTTTTATTTCAACTAGTCACTTTTTCCTCTAGTTTGTGCTGCGTATGTGTGATGGACCTAGCATTCGAAACTGTTGAAATTAAAAAAGGCGGCAGAGGCTATATAGTTGATGCCTTTTTATTCAGCCCGCTGCATGCCAGAGCCGCTCAACTAACTGACTAAATGCGAGTGATGAATAACCAGGCATTTCACATTTGTATATATTTGCAGTTCTATTTACGTTTATTCTTAGTTGCGCTAATAAAAAATTGTGAAAACACTAAATTTAGTTTCCTTAGTTTGCCCTGGAAGTATGTAGTTTCTGTGGGATACCAATTATTAGTCAAAATTCTGCTGTAGCCTATCTGGGAAATTTAGCCGTCTGTTTCGGTTGTAGCATAGCTGGGATGTTGTCTATGTGGGAGCCCCGTTGAAATGACTATACTTCTGCATTAACATTTTGTTTATTTGTTCACATGTGACATATAACCAAGGTTACTTAAAACTTTGCATCGATGTTGTGGTGTAAAAATATTGATTGCAAACCTGCTGTTGTCGATTGTTTTGCGAATTCGCACATTTAATAACTTGCCACAAGTACAGACACGCAGACACATACACAAATACACAACGTGTGCACTATACTAATAATAATTTTTATAAAGAAATTACTTATTATTAATTATTATTAAGATTCTTATATAATCTTACAACAGTGTTGGTATGTACCTAGTGTAATTTCAGATATTTACAAACGAGATTTGCAATGGCGGATTTTCGCAACACATCCGACTTTTTCCAACTCTGTGAAATGTATGGAGAGGTGTATCACGTGACAGCTCAAAATGCTAGTCAAGTTTTGATTCCACTGATCGAGACTGCTCCGCATATGAGTTCATATGATGCTTTGTCTCTCTTGCTGGACTATTTCAAAGCAAAAAGCTTCGACACAAACTTAATAGCGTTTGGAAGCTGTTATTATCTTAACCCATTTTTTCTGATAATGGGTATAGTTGGGCATATTTTAAACTTTATTATTTTCAGTACTGCAGAATTCAACGGCATCGGCTACTTGTATCTAAAAACGGTGGCAATTTTGAACGGGTTCACTTGCATTTCTGGTTTTTTGTCATTTAGCGAAGAATGCATTTGGCTCAAAAATTCCATATTTCAATTACCCTCCCGGTTCTCAACAATTGCTAAGTATTGTGTTAGCCATTATTTTGGAGCTGTATCTGCAATGACAGCAGAATGGCTCGTTTTAGGTTTGTCGTTTGATCGAGCTGTCGCGTTGTTGCTTCCAACGGTGAAGATACCAGATAAAATACGACTTTTGGCATATGTATTTTGGCTCACTTTTGGATTGGTGATTGATTCGCCGTTTTTGATTCAATTCTATTGGCGTAAAGCGTGTCACGGGATCATGGACCCCGGATATCCGATGGGACCTGTGGAAGGTAGTGAAAGCCTAGTTAATAATATGAACAAATTTTTGGCTTTCAGTGCTTTTATTTGTGCGGGAGTTCTATTTCTCACAACTGTGGTTATAGTAGTAGGTCTGTTTAAACTGAAAAAACGTAGGAAAAAAATGACTATCTCTGCGTCAGATTATAAAAAAGAAATTATGTTGTCTAAGCTTCTTATCTGTCAAGCTACTGTAATTCTTCTTCTGCAAGGATTGTGGGTTTTTGTTGCTTTAGTTAGGTATGGCGATCTCACTATATCTGCCTTAGAAACCGTAAAAAGCATGTCTTACTCACGGGCCTATGTTAAATCAGTTGTTGTGCCGTTTTTAAAATCGGTTGTTACTATTTGTGCTTATTCTTTGTTCACTACATCGTATGTATCCGACTTTTACTTTTATTGTCTTTTTCACCAGCGGTTTTGGGAGTTTATTAAACGTCGGGTTACCCATTTTACTCAAGCATCTAGCACTGTAAAACCTTTTGGGCAGCTTAGCACACAAAAAGAATAAAACTGAACAATGTGCGTTTTTGCCCGACTGGATACTTTTTGAGAAGTTTTGTAATTGTTTAACTCGTACCAACTATGACATATATTTTTATTTACCATAATATGAATAACAAAAGCAGATATTGTTTTTTTCATATATCTCACTTCATATATTAAATTAAATTTAAGATATATTTAATATAAAATATATTGCAGGTCAAGTACGTCTGATATTTTAAGAACATATGAGCTGGTATTCACGAAGGCGGTCTTGCTAAGACTAGGTCTTAGCCTTAGACTAGGTCTGGACCTAGTCTTGCGAGACCTAGTCTTAGGCTAGTCTAGAAGAAAAACGTATGTTGCCTATGTTTAGCATGTAGAACGATTACGCAATTCATTACGAATTTGTTCTAGCAGTGTGCGTTTTGGAGATTTTTTCGAAAGCAGTCTTCCAAAACGATAGTCTAGCGAGCGTTTTGTTTTGCATGATTGTTAATTTAAATTCTAGACTTGGGTTAGGCCTAGTCTGCGGTTATTCTATTTCGCATTTGAATTGGCTGTTTTTAAAAATATCCTTGTTTACGTTAGTTTTATAATATGCAGTTTTTGACTTGGTTAGTTTTCGAAGACTTGGTCTGGACCTAGTCTTGAGTCAGTCTTGCCATCTTTACTATAGAAAATATCACCTGATATTTTCGTAACGATGGTCTTAGCTCAGTCTTGCAGAACACACCCAAGACATAGTCTTGCTAAGACTGACTTAAAACACCTTTCGTGAATACCACCTATGAAGTTTAATGGGTAACTGTTAGGGTATCGCGATTGACTAAATGTGGTTGACATTTAGTTTTGTGGTAAAAAAATGACACGGACAAGTTTACTGTGAATGTTTGTGTCAAAGTCCATGGCCCGAATTTACATACTAAGTGAGTATTATTCACATAGTAACGCTAAGCGTTTGCTAAGTGTTCGCGCTTAAGTATAATTAGTACGTTAGAAGTTTAAAGGCCTATTCACACAAGGGCGCATTTTGCTCCATGGCGTACGCCATGGCGCATGAGCGGGCGCACGAGCGGGCGCATAAGCGGGCGCACACGCACACTTGCCTAGTGCATTGTGTGAATTAATGCAGCAGGCAGTGTGAAAATAGAATGCGCCAGCTCATGCGCCCTCTCATGCGCCCGCTCATGCGTCCGCTCATGTTCCCGCTCATGTGCCCGCTCATGCGCCCGCTCATGCGCCCTCGTGTGAATAGGCCATTAGTATTTGAATAACACTTAGCGCTTATAAGCGCTAACACTAAGTTTAAGCGTTAGTGTTAGTATGTGAATACGAGCCCATGAGTTTGCTGCAGGAGTGGGTAAAAGGCAAAACCACGTAAAGGTTACTTCCGCGGTTTTGGTTTATATTCAGTTTACTTACGCGGTAATGTGTTTAATGTGTAACTGAGCGAATATTATTGTTACGACTTCGGTGGTTCTGCCATAATGTTCGAAATGTTCCTAGAAATGTCACTATTAGCGTGACTCAATTTCTTCAAAGACGGACTTGACAGTAACCTTCGATGTGAATCTCTTCAAAACACAATGCCGGACTCGATTTAACGATCTTTTTGGCTTCGGAACAACAAAAGCAATAACTTTTCAACTATTAAACAACAAAAGCAATAACAAAAACCCAAACTTAACGCAATGACTTAAAGCAGTAATAAATAACCTTTGTTGTAGAAATTTAACATTTAAGATTACGGACTGTTGCAAAAAAATAATTCCATCAATGGAATTATTGTTGTTAAGAGTTGGTAAGGAAAGCTTGTCACTGAATATGTGTAGGTGTCAACTTTGAACCAGGATTTGTATTATATTCATGATTTTGCTACAGATAGTTAATACTAATATTTACTTTTCTATACGTTCTGTTTTCTTGGCGCACAGCATTGAGTGCACTTTGCTTCGTACTCGGTTTAAAATGCAATTATCATACAATGTCCACAAATTACTTGATTTTTTCCTTGCAGTTTATATTATTGGATCTAAGCTTATGTACTTATGCTTATAACTTCTGTTATAATAGTGTGTTATGTGTCAAATAAAATCTGCACCATATAAAACTGCATATAATACTGTCTTTCCAACATGTACATGCTTTTTCAAGTTCGGCTTAAGTATGTAGTTTTTATTCATGCACTTTTGTTAATTTCTGTTCGATTTTACATAATTTGGATGACAACAGTGCAAAAAGTTGCAAAGTTTAAACAATTGAAGCCTTGAGTACGTAACTTGTCGTTAGGGATACTTGTGAAAGTAAACCTCAGTGAAAGTACGGCGTAGACAGTATCGTGAGGTTCCCGGTGCAAGGCCTTGCTCAGCTACCATCAAGTAAGAGCCACCCAGCCTGTGGGCAAAACGTAATTGCCTAAGGGGTTTTTGTCTGAGGGCTGAGCCACCCCGAAAGGGGACAGACAAAAACGTCCCAAACAAACTTACGCTTATCTTTCAAGTTGTTTTAGATCGAAAATCGCCTCGATACCTGTTCCATTTGAGATTTCTCTCAACTCAATTAAACTTCACAAAGTATGTTTGATGTAACAACTGGCTACTCGGATGAATTCCAACTCGGGACATAGTATGCTGATAGTGCCTACGGTATCAATAAACAACATAACAAACAATCATAAAAAATACGTATGCATGCTAGTAAAGCAGGAAAATTAATAAGATGTTAGTAATGCATATTAGTAAACGGCATGTTTATATAATTTTTTTGAACCGTTAATTTTTTAGAAATTATTTTACTTAATATAAACTAAACTAAATTTTACTAATTTAAATTTAAACTTAATTTTGTGTTTGGTATAAACGCAGAAAAAGAAAATTTAGCTATGTATGTGAACGAGTACTGTGTACAAATTCGATTTGAGTTTGAAAGCAAAATAAATTTATTTAGCAACATTGTTATCATAATGTTTTCGGCAGATGTAGATAATAGGGAAATTTTCTTCGGCAGATAAGCTACTATCAAAAAATTTGACATATATATATATATATATATTATATATATATATATATATATATATATATATATATTTATATATATATATATATATATATATATATTTATATATATATAGCTTGTTTATATCGATTTCATTGGTGCCAAAATGACAGGAATGGCTTCCACCAGAGGCCAGTCAGGAAAAGAAAAGGGCTCAACTTCAACGAAAACCCAAAAATCGTTTGATCTGCAAGCTTTTTTGGAGGCCCAGAGAGCTAGAGAGGAAGAAAGTGACAAAAGGCGCCGACAAGAGGACTTGCAGTGTCAGAAAAAAGAACACGTAAGACGGCGGCAAGACAAGGAAGCAATGGTTGCTCTGTTGGCACAAGTTTTCCAAGCTGCGAATCAACAACCTCAGTTACCACGACCTGCCGCCGTACGTCAGGTAACCGTTCCCCTTCCTATACCAAGGTCATTCTTGAAGATGAAGATGAAGAACGCGATGAATTGGAGCTTGACGATTGGGTTGAACAACTACGTGATTTTTCTCGGCGAAGTAGACAACCATTACTTGAGGTTATGGACAGGGTATTGGAAGGTCCTGCCCGAGATAGTTTTCGTGCCTTGGCTCCAGAATTGCGGGCTACGTTCGACGACGCTGTAGCTAGCTTGAGGCCGCAAATTTAGCCTTGCTTAAGCCCTACTCCGCAGCTCTTAAGTTGCTGGAGATTCATCAAATGAGAGATGAAACAGAAGCTGTTTACCTACAAAGATGGAAAAAGACATATGCTTGTATTGGGGACGATAGATTTCTGGTTTTATGACTTCGTGGGCTGTATCCTAAGTTGCGCGAGTCTATGGTGTTACAGTTACACCTGGGGCAAGACGAACTGATTCTAGCACAAGTTCAAAAAAGAACTGTTTCTAAAGGACAGGCATTACGTCAAGCGAAATAGCTCAGCACTACTGGTAAAGATAAAGAACAAGCGACCAAGGATACAAGATTTCCAAAGCCAGCAAGAAATACAACTAGAAAAGATTACGAACCCAAAAACGATTTTTCACCTCGCACATGGCATTCTTGCGGTAAAGTCGGACATATGGCAAAAAACTGTCGCACAAAGAAACATACTTCAGCGAACAGTACGCCAGAGCCAGGTAAACGGATTTCTTGTGTTATTATTGAGTCTGGGGAGAAGACGAAGAAAGGCGCCACACCCCCAAATTTTAAAAATATATTGGAGGGGGGGGGACAGACCCGCAAGGGCCAGACATAGTAAAAACAGAGGCGGGTGCAAAACCGAGTAGGGAACCGGGGGAGGTGTGAAAAGAAGGGAAAAGAGCGGGGGCGGCAGGGCCCGCACAACCGGAGAAGCCGGGGGCGGCGAGAACACCACCCCCCTCCCGCAACAGAAGGGAACGTTTGTTTTTGTTTGTTTGTTGTGGCATAGCACGTCGCGGCGCCACCGTTAAAGGGTACGTCGCGCCAACGCGACCACACCCAACGGATTTGTTGCCAAAATGGAGAGTTCGGGGGCCAGGTCACCAAGTAGTCTCTGTCGGGTTGCAGTGAGGGCCGGGCATATGGTCAGCCAGTGTTCTAACGCTTCTGGCTCCTCTCTGCACCTGGGGCAAATTGGGTCTGCGTCAGTGTATAGCGCCCTGTACGTCGCTAATAAAGGGCAGTGGCCCGAGCGGAGCCTGGATAGTAAAACAGCGTCCGCCCGGCTGAGGTGCTGGTCGTACTTGTCAAAGCCACTGCCGTAGACGATGGATAGATTCGGTCTGCGTGGGGGGGTCTCTGATAGATCTATCTATGGCAGCTTTACTCGCCTGGAACGTAACGGTGGTGTCCGCCCCCTCCCTTGCCGAAGCCGCCTCTTTAGCGGCCTTATCGGCCAGCTCGTTCCCGAGTACCCCCGAGTGCCCGTGGATCCATCGTAGGTATACCCTTGCCGTTACTTGATCTAACAGTCGGGTCGTTTCCAGAACGTCAGCATCGTATACTGCTGGGTTAGAGAGAGCTGTCAGGGCCGCCTTGCTGTCCGAACACACAAGCACTTCGTCGTTTTCTGCAGTATTGGGGATGATCCACTGCGCCGCAAGCTGCACAGCACTCAGTTCGGCCTCGAAAGAGCTGGTAATACGTCTGCCTCTACGTCGTAGGATGTTGATGACTTCCGGGTGGTCAAAGGGGCCACGTGTTATAATTGCGGCACTCCCTCCGTCCGCTACCCCTCCCGCTGCAGATCCATCCGTATATATGACTGTGCCACAGTTCTGGTAGCTTGAGAGGGTCTGTAATACGTCCGCTAGTAGCTCTTCCTGTGGTGTTGACTTGTTGCTGTTGTTGTCGAGTGTCAGGAGGCACGCCCATCTGCCCCGCTGATCCCACGGACACCTTGTGAGCAGCGCCAGGGGTTGTCTGGCTGCTTCTCCAGCTTCCGGCAGCGACTCGGAGGCTAGCCGCCGGCCCTCTTCCCTGAAGCTACTACGGACGGTTCTGTGGCGGACTATATTTCCCACACATTCCTTGCGGGGGTTGGTGGCTGGTAGCCGTAGTGACTTTTCATAGGCCCTGGCAATGAGTCGTCTGGAGTGAGTGCTGTATGAGGGCATATTGCTTTCCAGGTGTAGCGCCTCCACAGGTGTTGTGCGAACTTGACCGGTGACTATACGAAGCGGTCTGTTCTGGGTGGCCTCCAGTTTCTTCATAGCTGTCGCCGACAGCCACGGCTGCCATGCTGCCGCACAGTAGTCCAAGGCGCTGCGACACAGAGACTGATAGACTGCCGTCATGTCTTTTTTCTTCCAGCCCCACGTTGTACTTGCTAGCGCCGCCAGGATGCGGCATCTGCTATCCGATTTCTTGACAGCTTTGGCGGTTTGGTCGCTGAAACAAAGGCTGCGGTCGTAGGTGATCCCCAGAAATACAGGATTCGGGTTAACTTTGAGCACTACATCGTTCATTCTCACAGCAGGTGCCCACTTTGCTTCGTGTGAGTGGCTTGAGAACGCTCCGATCTCACATTTGGACTGATTCAGGGGGAGTTTCGCCTTTCTGCTCCACTCCTGGACGGCGGTGACCGCCCGCTGGACGTCCGCTGTCGCCTGATTTTTGTTGCTGTTTGAGGCCCAGAAGGCGATATCATCAGCGTACATGCTGACTTGAACTGGCTCTCGAATAACACTGCGGACCGGGTTGATGTAGAAAGAGAAAAGAAGCGGTGAAAGGACTGCCCCCTGGGGTAGGCCTTGCTTGAAGCACAGGTATCTGCAGGTGGTACCGTTTACGCGTACGTTGGCCGGGCGGTTGCGGAGGAAGCCTTCGATCCACATGATGAATCGTTTATTCACCCCGCAGTCGATCAGTCGTCTTACCAGTTCGACTCTCCACACTTTATCATAGGCTTTGGAGTAGTCCATGAGTGCCAGAACTGTTCTTTTGGGTGGAGAAGCTTGGTACCCATCGCTGATACTCTGGGCTAATCTGATCACTTGGTCTTCGCAGCTTCGCAGTTTCCTGAAACCAGCTTGGTCATTACACACCCAGCCGTTTGATTCTGACAGGTAGTATAAGCGGTTGGCAATCATGCGTTCGGCTGTTTTGGCTAAACACGACGTCAGGCTAACCGGCCTGTACGACTCGATGCTGGAGGCCGGCTTTGAGCTCTTGAGCAGTGGGATTATGGTAGCATTCCGCCAAGACTGTAGACATTGACCGGTTCTCCAGGTTTCATTGATGAGCATAAGAATCGTGGCTTTGGCGCGCGGACCAAGAGCTTTGATGAACCTGGAACAGACACCATCCGGCCCCGGAGCCGCTTTGCTTCTCATTTGCCTGACAGCGCACTCCAGTTCTTCAGTGCAGAAATCTTTGGCCGCGGGGTCCTCGGAGTGTCTCAAGTCCGACCGCATTTTCTTGGTTTGTCTCATCCGTTCTCTGTCTTCTTTGTCAAACTTCAGGCGGTTGACTCTAGCATAGTAGCGGGCAAACGCCTGAGCTTTGGAGGCGTTACTGCTGAATTCCTTGTTGCTGACTATTAGGGCCTCATTGGCGTTGGACTCAGGAGACGACCCCTTTAGTGACTTTATGAGCTTCCACGCTTTCAAAGCATCTGATCTCAGCTCATTGTCTTCGACAAACTCCTTCCACTGCTGCTCCTTGGCTTCATTAATCATTTTCCGCACCTCCACACACTTCTGTCTCCACTCCTCCCTGTGATTTCTGACGTCCGTACGCAGCCTGTTCCTCACTTTGATCGCCTCTCTGATGTTTGGCGTTCGGCAGCCTCGATGATGATATCTGTAACGGCCTTGGCCCTGGTCTTCATACTCGTCTCCTCTAGGTACCGTTCCTGAATCCGGGACTCGATGAAGTTACTGAAGCCCTCCCAGTTTGCAGCTGACCACTTCCAGCCGGGGTTCGTTTGGACTTTCTTGAGCTGTTGGAACTCTGTGTCAAGTTCTATAAGGATAGGTAAATGGTCTGACGACATGCACTCCAGCAAAGTCCAGTTGACACGGTTCATCCAGTTAGATTGGACTAGGGTGAAGTCCGGGGTGCTCAACCCCCCGGTTCCGCGGTTAACTCGTGTCGCCACCCCTGAGTTGACACAAGCCCAGTTGTTGGTCATTAGCCATTCCTCGATTTCTTCACCCCTAGTATCCGTTTCCTGGATACTATCCCATAAGGGGGAGTGTCCGTTGAGATCTCCACCGATAAGTTGGGGTGCTGCGTCTAGGAGGGCGTTCAGGTTGAGCTGATCTGTGCGGTCTTCGCCTTCCACGTTCCGTATCGGCGGGCAATAGCAGTTCGTGATGCCGATTTTAGACCTCCCGCTGCCTTTGATTTTGACTGTAAGCTGCTCTAGCGTGGGGGGCGCCCTCGGGTTGTAGCATTGCGGAACCACTGTATACGGTATGGTGTCCTTGATGAAAAACAGTAGTCCGCCGCCCATTCTGATTGAGCCGTCCGGTTTCAGTGGCCTGTCTCTCCTCACAGTAACATAGCCTTGGAGCCTGGGATCTAGGTTGTCTGGCAGGAGCTTCGATTCGTGGACCATAATGATGTCAATTTTGTGTTTGTCGGCGCACTCCTGCAGCTCTAGCACCTTGGTCTTGATATTATCGGCGTTCCACTGTAGGATCTTGACACGCCCCTTGGTGAAGAACTCCGTCTTATCCTCCGACACCGTGCCCAGGCTAGTCGTCGGACCCTGGGTTGGTCGTCGGCTGTTGGCGCTCGCTGCGATGCTACTGCACACAGTACACACCCAGCTGTTCCCCCGTATGTATTGTTCCAACTTACTGCGCCCAAATTTAGTCACCTTATTTCCACAGCTTTTGTACCACTCCTTGGCACACTGGCAGCATCGGAGTGGCGTGTTGGTTGTCTTCAGCCGGGCTTTACAGAGAGGGCAGTGGCCAAGGTTGGTAGGGGGCGGGGTTGCGCCAGCTCGTGGTTGTGTCAACACCGGGCGGCCCGCCAGCGTAGGGCCAGACCGTCGGTCTGTTGGCACTCGAGCCGGGCGGCAGGTAGCACATACCCAGGGCGTGCGGGCCTGGTTGGCCCTGCTCAGGCCACTGCACCGCTCTTGTAGGTGCGAATGGGTGGTCAGGCATGTCACGCACGTGAGGTGTCTGGAACCTGTTCTTATGGTTCCACTGCACTGGGCACAGAAAATTCCCGCCCGGGGGCGTCGGCTCAGGGACCGTTCTCGAGACTGGGTGGAAGGGAGTGGTGTAGGCGTACCGTCGGGTTGCCGCAATGGTGCCGGCGACCAGTTCCCGTTGTTGACGGTTGCCGTTGGGGGATACCCAACTGTCGATCATGTTCTGGGGCATATTCCGCAGGTCTGACACAGAAAAGTTCGTGCACTTTTTGTGACACCACTTATGGCACGCCGTGCAGATGAGTGACCATCCCTTCACATGTTCGCTGCAAACTGAACATGGATATTTCGATGAACCCGGGTTCCGTTCGACATCTCCAGTCCTTATGATTAGATACCAGGGGTCATGGGCTGGATTAAGGCCTCTGGTACCCAAAAACCCATTGGTGACCTGGCCCCCATAATCCCGGTCTTGGGTGACCGTGGGTGGGATGGCCGAAGGTGATGGACGCTTTCGCCGTTCCATGGAACGTTGAACCTGGGCACCGTGTTGGGGTAGCGTCCGTGGCAGAAGGCAACGTCGCGGTTCCGGGTGGACCGTATTTGCAGGGGCCGACGATTCGGGACAAGGACACAGTAAAACTTTGTTGTCACTACAGACCGCAACGGCACGGGGAATTGATACCTTTGTGTGGACCAAGCCAATGTCAGGCGTTGATGAAGCATCGAGCAACACACATGAAGCAGTTTGTACAAAACTGACAGGCGCCAAAGCTGTTGTGACGGTTGAGCATATTAGAAGTTGTGGTCGGGGAAAAGGCAACGTAACCCTGGCCGTAGATGGTCATGACCGAGATATTATGCTCGAACCTGATGGCGTACTGTCTGCAACTCTGCCGACGGCCACGATAAAAGTGAATTCAAAGCAGTTTGATTCGCCAATGGACGTAAAAGATCAAAACTTAAAGAAAGGTGCTGTTGTCGGATTGGCGAAGGACGTATCCTCTGGCGCGTTGGATTGCTTGGACGCGATGGCAGTGGCATCTGTTCTGAAGTATCTACGCCAAACCTGTCAACAGACAAACGGCAAAGATTATTGCTACAAAAGTTCAGCGATTTTTTTGCTAAGAAGCAAAGTAGAGCGGTGGCTGGAGCGCTGGGAGTCACACATGCGATACAGACAGAAGGTGAATCCATCAAACAACAACCGCGCAAATGGTCACCGTTAGCGGCTCAAATTGAGCAAGAGGAAGTAAGAAAAATGCTGGAGGAGAACGTGATTAGAAAATCTAAGTCACCGTAGGCAAGCCCTGTTGTCTGGTGCAAAAATCAAATGGATCCGTCAGATTTTGTATAGACTTTAGGAAACTGAATAAAATGACCGTTAAGGACGCGTTCCTTATCCCTAGAATAGACGATTTGCTGAAATTTGGAAAAAGCGCTCTGTATTTCACCTCCTTAGATTGTATGTCAGGATAATGGCAAATTCCGATGGATCCAACTTCCATTTCGAAGACTGCCTTTACGACTACTAGTAGACTTTATGAATTCCTTGTCATGCCGTTCGGGCTTGCAAACACGGGTGCTACGTTCCAGCGGTATACTTCATCGGTCATTGAGGGTCTTCCATTTGCCGGTGTATACATCGATGCTATGTTCGTGGCTAGTGAAACTTATGACGAACATTTGGACCATTTGCGTCAGATTTTTGAGAGACTACGTAGCAGTCATTCTCAGCTGAAGCTCACTAAGTGTCGGTTTGCGCAAGAAAAAGTTACGTTTCTAGGCTACGACTTGGAAGGCGGTTTGATCATGCCTTCAGCTAGCAGAGTGGGAAAATTGTTAGAATACAAGCCACCGGCTAATTTGCAGAAATTTTCCACTTTCTTGGGGGCAATGGGCTATTGCCGCAGATTCATTAAGGGCTATACAGTTTCGCGCAGCCTATATCCGCCTAACGGAGAAAAAAGTGCCCTTCGTCTGGACAGAAACTGAACAGGAAGCGTTCGAAGGACTAAAACTAGGATTAGCAAAGTCCACTGCACTGAGTCATGTGGAACCAGATCTGGAATCTCAGTTTACAATCGAAACAGACGCCAGTGGACACGGTCTCGGGGCTGTGCTATATGGCCATGAACGGTGATCGCAAGATTTTGGTTTTGTAATCAAAAGCGTTGAGCTCAGCAGAAAAAACTACTCTACAATTGAGAAAGGGGCCTTGTCGTTTATTTGGTCAATAAAGCAGTTCAAGAACATACTTGCTATTAGCAACAGACCAATCGTTATCAAGACCGACCATAAGCCACTGACATTATCAAGCTACGGATGGACGAACCTCCAAGTCCCAAAATCGCACGGTGGATGGAAACACTTGCTACCTCTACAGCTATCAGTGCAACATAAACCTGGAAGGGAAAACCTTATAGCAGACGCACTGTCAAGGGTTCGACGTGCAGCAATGTTGCCAAAACACGACTTCAGCGAGGCATAAATTGTTATAGCGCTTGCTGAAGAATCATCTGAGAAAGAATTGAAAGAAATAGGCCTTATTAATATTGGATCCTTATGGTATCTTGTGGAAAATGATAATGTACATCTCTAAATTCCTAAGAAACTTAGAGGCAGTCTAACCCGTGGGGTACATGCCAGACGAGAAGAACCAATTATCGATGGTCAGCCATAGAGCAGAAACTAAAAGAGCGTTTCTTTTGGCCGGGAATGAGTCAACAAATTTGCTCAATTGTACAAAGCTGTGAAGTTTGTAAGCACAGAAATCCAGGCAAAAGAGAACTGCCGGAACTGTCACCAATCTGGGTCACCGAACCAAACGAGTTTGTTTCTGTGGATATAACGCATTTACTCAAAATTCGTTCCGGTAAAGGGTATGTATTAGTGGCCTTAGACTTGTTTAGCAAATTCCGTCAAGCTTATGTACTGAAAAATTTGTCATCTGAGTCTGTGATCAAATCTTTACGAAAGTATTTTATGGCAGCCGATTTTCCAAAACGGATACAAACGGATCAAGGTCGATGCTTTGTTTCCAAGAAAATGAAAGTTTTCTGCAAAGAAAAGGCAATTCAGCAGTCGTGGTTTACGCCGCATCACCCACAAAGCAACGGTGGAGTTGAAAAAATCACCAACACGCTGATCAACAAACTGGCAAAGAAGGCGGCTGATGATCCGTTAGACTGGGACAAGCATCTAACGGAGCCGGTCGCTGCTTATCTCGCAATGCCCCATTCTAGCACAGGCAGAGCACCCCGATAAGTCGCCTTTACTTCTGATCCTCGTCTTCTTGAAGAAGTCCAAAAAAGTTAGCATCCGAACAGCTGGCCCGAAAACGAAACTACGACGCCGAAGTCGCTCGTCCAAAGGAGCTGCAAGTGGGTGATTTTGTCCACATATTCAACAGAGGACGGCGAATTGGACGTCACGGAAAGCTTGCGAGCCCTTGGGTTGGTCCATGGGAGGTTGTCAGTCTGGATCCTAACACGGTGTCAACAAAAACTACCCACGGTGTGGAAAAGACGAAATGTCCTAAAAGTTCTGTCTGTCAAAGTCAAGTATCCCCAAACCTCGCTGCCATATTCTAAAACTGATACAACTAAACTGTGGAAAGTTTCAGTTTAGTTGCTGTAGATAGCATAAGGTTTATGCATAAAAAATGCATTAAGTGTGCTTTGTCACACAAGGCAAGACCTCCGGTATGTAGTAGTCCTTATTGCGACAAAGTTTGGGATTTAAATAGATGGTCAGAACTATCAGTAGGTTTGCCCATATTTGGACACCACCCAAAACGGTGTAGCCAATGGGTAGATGTCGCCAAGCTAGATGTCACGTGTAAGCGTACACAAAACGAAGGAGTTTTACATTCTCCACAGCAGAGCGCTATTTGTGCTATACACGCTACCCCATGTATGCACCCAGCACATCAAGGCGCTAAAAGTGCTACGAAAAAACATAGCGCTTATAGCACCTGAAGATGCTATTTGCGCTATTTAGGCGCTATTTTTTGCAATTTGTCTTAGTATTAAAAATAATAGTGCTTTTATTACGTATACAATCCTATCAAGAAAGACAAGGAAGATCCCACTCTGATGTACAAATAACACGGTATTAGTACCTATTGATTGCATGACTTAGTTCCAAACATGACTCTTTGCTGAGCGCTAAGCAAATAAATAGTAAGCATTGCACCCATATACACACGAACATGTTTTAATGAAACAAAAAAGCAATTAACATTGAGCTATTATGTTGCAGGGGTCAGGGGGCGGTAGCCCACACAAAAAAATTTGGAAACTGCAATTTTTAGACCAATTTCGGTCAATTGAAGACGTATCGGCAATTTTTCAGGCCAGACCATACAAACCAAAGGGGGGACCCTTGTGCAAAATTTTAGAAGGAAAAAACTTCGTGGGTTGAGGCCGCCGCGTCGAAAGCTCTATAGCGCAAATAGCGCAAAAAGCACTCCGAAAAAGCACTATATTGCAAATAGCGCATATAGCAAATTTTATAGCGCTTATACCGCGAATAGCGCATATGGCGCATAAAAAAAGCGCTATAGCACCTAATGCGCTATTTTGTGTTCGCTTACACGCGTTTCTTACCAGCCAATGTGTACGTAGGTGGTCACCTTGGGGGCAAATCTCCATTCCTCACCGCTGGTACCGTTTTCTGTGGGAGAGTTATTTCATTCATAGCTTCTGGTCCAATTTACCCTATAATGTTTGAGAGAATAAACGATGCAGTAAGTATGTAAACAAGTAGCCCCCAAAAGGGTGCAAGGTTCCTTCCCCGGTGTCTACCTTTCAGTTTAGATGGGATTGAGTCTGTTTCATAATTACTCTAAGCTACTGCGTTCTACTCTACTACATGCCTAGCTTATTACGCGGCGGCCTCGGCCTCCGCGCATATAGTATATTGCAAAAGCTCCTATGAATAACACGCAAATCGAACAAATTACCTGCAAATCTGCTGCCAGGTCCCTAAATAACACAGTTTTGGTGTGCGTGCGTTAATAGTGTATGTACTTACTACGTAGTCAGCGACAGCCAGCAGCATGCTCTCTGGACCAAATTTTTCGAAAAAAATGTTCTCCGTTTAAGTTCTCCGTTTAAAAACTCTCCGTTTAAAGTTCTCCGTTTAACAATTTTCATTTTTTCGAAACCCTCCAATTTGAATTTAAACGGAGAACATGGATTCTGCTAAATGCAATTTTTCGAAGCTCTCCGTTTTAGTTCTCCGTTTAATTGTTCTCCGTTTAAAGTTCTCCGTTTAAAAGTTCTCCGTTTTTTAAACGGAGAACTCGCTATTTTTAGAACGATTAGGTATTTTCGGAAGAATTCTAAAATAGAACTCAGAGTTCTCCGTTTAAATAAACGGAGAACTATAGTTCTCCGTTTATTTAAACGCAGAACTTCAGTTTTAGGTTTATTTAAGGGGGTAGTGTCGCGAAAGCAGTCGATTTTGCGCAACTGTAAAACTTGTTCACTGAAATGTTAGAAATTGTTTTTCTATATTTTAAAAATCTATCTAAAGGCAAATATTACTGCCAAGTTTCAGCAAAATTGGTGCAGCATATAGTTTGCAATGATGTCGCTAAGTCGGTAAAATGACGTTTAAAAAACCTATACACATTCCATATTTTCGTCACTTTTAGCAATTTTTACGCGGCGGCCTCAGCCGCCGCGTATATACTATAGTGCAAATGTGTGCATCAAGAGCACACAAATTCACCTATTCTAGCGTTGAAATGCTGCTATGTCAGCAAATAACACTGTTTGTGTGAGCGTGTGTGTACGTACGATCAGCTACCTGCTCTCATATACGTATCTGTCCAGTGCTGACAATTTGCATGCACAAAACATTTAATTAACAAAACCTGTCGCCACTATGTTTTGTGGAATGTTCATCAGCGCGTCGAAAGCAATAAATTTTGAACTAAAGTATGACAAAAAATATTTGACCCACTTGAGAAAACGAAACATGTGATTTCGTTACGAAAAGAATAGATTGTGAGTGACTATCAAGAGTACAGCAAGTAGTCGCAGAAGTCATGCCACTAAAATAAGTATTAAGTGACGCAGCATTTTTTTGTCATACTTTAGTCTAGAAAACATGGCAGCCATGTTATGACGCGGTTGCAGAGTCCACAGTTCAATACCGTTCGCTAACACAGATGGCGTGATCTGACCTAGCCCACATCAGCTGACTAG
This sequence comes from Trissonchulus sp. WLG1_4, assembly GCA_030248245.1. Classification (NCBI taxonomy): domain Eukaryota; kingdom Metazoa; phylum Nematoda; class Enoplea; order Enoplida; family Ironidae; genus Trissonchulus; species Trissonchulus sp. WLG1_4. The sequence continues at coordinate 29,727 of JASANF010005287.1, forward strand.
CGCAGAATGGGCGTGTGCTTTGTTTTAGCTGCTGTAGGTAAAGTGTGTGCTGTAACTCGCAACTGCACTGGAACTGCTGTAAAATTTTTAGCTGCTGTAAAGTGTGCTGTAACTCGCAACTGCACTGTAACTGCCGTAAAATATATAAAATGGTACTAATTTATGGCTATTACATACGGTTTTACAATACAGTGATCAATTTTGAACTTAAATTGTAAACGGTAATAACGTTTCATCTCTTATGTAGGTGTCAAGATTTGAGCAAAACTGACAGTCTATAAAATTTTTCCGATGGAGACATTTTTGGCTATTATCAGTGACCTTTTTCTCTTAGTTGAACACTGATATGTAGGCCGTTGACAAGTTTTTTTTAAATATGTTGGCATCAAAAAATTTTAACAAGTGCCGCGTTTTATATTCGAAGAATATCCTCAGCACTGCAAGCAAGTCGCAACGCAGTCTATCTAAAATAAGTTTAACCTTACTCGCAAAACGTGCTTGTTCTGTTTAGTTTGTTTACACAGACTGATAGCACATATGTTGTTGTTTATGCACGCAAAATTTAGTGCAAATTGCTGTAGCGGCTGTGGAGTAATACTTGTTTGAACAGTGAAACTGTACGTAAACTATAAAGTAGTAACACCAGTAAAGTGACAAATCTAGACGCTTATTTCAAAATCAAAAGAAAAACGTACCTTCATTTTTTTTTCTTATTTGTGGCAAAAAACTGTGCGTCGATACAGTAAGTGAACTTCACAAGCTGGCCAATCTGATATCTATAGTCTGACCAAAAAGTGTATGTACGGAACTTCATTGCTTCATAGCAGCTTAGTCGTTTAAGGTAACCCCCATAATGTATATATCAATCGAAAGCATTTTTGATGGAGATTTTCATGAAATTAAATTATTTCAAAAAATTTGAAGTTAAAAATTTTAATTCAAATAAAATAGATTTTTTTCCGCCTAATTACAGGAAACCTAATGTATTAGATATCATTCGACAGCACAATCCATTCTGCGTCTAACGATATATACAACATTACTATAGCATGCACCTGTCAAAAATTATAGAATTTTTTAGTTTTGATTTTTCTATTGAAAAACGTCATTTTTGGCCCGTTTTATTCGCTAACTCAGCAAATACTCAACCAAATTTGATAAATTTTGGATCAATAGACGCGTTGTGACCTTGCACAGTCTGTGAAAGTAATAAAATTTCAAAATGTGATACTAAATTTTTCAATATTTGTCAAGTTTACAGTCATTTTTCAGCAATTTTTGTTCAAGATTAGTTAAAATAATTGTTACCACAATAAAGTTCAGTTCTTTGGCTTTCATTTGATACCAAAAACATGTGCTTTTGATTGGATTTAGCAAAGTTATGCAAAAAATAAATCATTATTCACAGTCTATGTGTGCGCCCAACAAAAATTTATACACGCATATCAGCGTGTAGAATGTTTGAACGCATGCACATGCATGCTCATCAAGCACTAATTTTTGACAAGTAATAAAAACAGCTATATCTTTTTGCTGCATAACTTTGCTCAATCCAATCAAAAGCACAGGTTCTCGGTATCAAATGCAAATCAAAGAAATTAGCTTGAAAACAATCGCACCAAAAATTTAACATATTTTCTTGTATATTAAAGCCCTCTGAAAATGTGCACAGGTGAAACTTCAAAAAAGTGAGACAAAATGCCTCTGGATCTTGACCTTTACAGTGCTGTGCCAAAAATTCGTGCTGAGGCTTTTTTTGTAACTTGAATTCTGTGAGCGCAAAGTTTGCATAGAAATCACAAAGACTTCAAAAACGAAACTACCACCTTTATCCTACAACGTTAAAGTTATTTTAGTGTTGCATTTAGCAAACTTGCAGAATTGCATTTTAGTGTTGCAAATAGTAATTCGTAGAGAAACTGAAAAAGATCCAGCACAGCCATTAATTAAACAAGCAAGTTCTCCGTTTAAAAGTTCTCCGTTTTTAAAAAAACGGAGAACATTTAAACGGAGAACTATTGAAATAAAGAACATTTTAATGGGAGAACATTCTAAATTAAGAACATTTTTCATTGAAATATCAATTTAAACTGAGAACTAGAGTTCTCCGTTTAATTAAACGGAGAACATTTACGGAGAACTTAAACGGAGAGCTTCGAAAAACTGCATTGGAAAATAGATAAGTTCTCCGTTTAAATTCAAATCGTTGGCTTCGAAAAATCTAAAAATGTTAAACGGAGAACTTAAACGGAGAACATTTTTAAATATGTGCGTGCAATCATATAGGTTCGCCGTGTAAATAAACGGAGAAGTCGAGTTCTCCGTTTAAATACACGGAGAACATTTAAACGGAAAGCTTAAAACGGAGAACATTTAAATGAAGAACTTAAACGGAGAACTTTTAAACGGAGAACTTAAACGGAGAACTTTTAAACGGAGAACTTAATCGGAGAACATTTTTTCAAAAAATTGGGCCCTGATGTTGTTGAAGTTGCTGTCTGACATGAAACACACCGTTTAGCAGTAGCAGAAAAATATAAGTGAGCAAAATAACAATGTAAGTATTTTGATTACAACGTACAAAGTTTTTCTTGATTTTTAATAATGTTTCAAAAGTTTCGTTTGTTTGTATTGAACGATCTGACCACAAATTGCTTTGTTGATTTTTTTAAAACTTGACCAGATTAATTTTTTAAAATTTAAATCCTCGGCATATGACCACGAGAGTCAGGTCTTTGTTGAAAATTTATTTGGTATTTTCTACGGTTGCAATCTGTCTCGTCTTCTTTTGCGTGATGTTCGCGTTGTAAGCAGTAACTTTTTGTGCTATTAACTACTCACATCTGGGATCGATTTATCGAAGCATGTTTGTCGTCAAAAAAATTTCTTTTTCTAAAAAAAAACATTTTCTACGACGAACATTTCGCTTCGATAAATCGGGCCCATGAGTAGAAGCGGGTTGTGTGTACCCGCGGGTTGGATTGGATTGGGTCCGAAAATTTGAGCCGTGGGTCAACTAGCGGGTACCCACTTCAAACTGCGCGAATCGCTATTTTTTTAATTCGCGAAACCTCGTTCACATACTGTTAAACTTTCCTTTTGCATCATCTAAAACAATCAATTATGAGGTATATATAATATCCTAATTTGGTGGGTCAAACTGGGTCGCGGATCAACTTATACCTTACTTAACTATCTGCAATTAAAGGCCGCGTTTAATATTTCTTCTGGAATATTGACACTCAAGCTTCACAATGTAACAACTTCTCACTCAGCAGAAGAGCGTGTTAACTGTTACAACGTACTATCATTGCAACAACTATCGATAAAAACAACAGTTCCTTCTCTAGAAGGAACAAAAATTGTAACTTATTCTATATAGCTAAATTTTAAGCAAGGAAGTAAAGCTGCTGAAAACAAATTGTCTTTATAAAACTGGTGGTTATTACTTAGAGTTTTCTAAACTAAGTTAATTAAGAGAATGTAAAGCAAACATGAAAACACCAACTAAAACTTAGTAATTAATTTTCTACAGCAAATCTTATTATTTCTAAAGTTTGAATTTTGCTATTCTCAAACTGGTGCTCTGTTTGAATTCAATTATCCTTTCCTTCCCATACTAGTTTTGAAATTTAAGAAGCAAAGCAAAAATGCAAAAATAAAACCTGCTGCACAGCAAGCGATCATAACAGACCGATTGACCAAAATTGTATACATAGATTATCGGGTCAACACTCAACAGTTGTAATATTTTGTTGCCAAATGTGTTGCACGTTTAGTAAACTTGAAGTTTACATTCATTAAACTTAAAAAAATAATGGTTTTACGATCTCTCCACGACGCACGTAGATTAAGCAATGTCCAAAAAACGAGACTGCCATCTGCGCTACACAGGCCTATTTGTTTTTGTCATAAGGTAGTAGTGTCGCCAAAGCAGTTTTGCTCTTAGGTTGCCAAGAAGTGTGCTTTTTGCTTTCAAATAGTACGTTCACTGATAAACTAGTCTAACAATGCTGTCAAATAATTACTGCCAGACACTAGACTACCAATCATGACTAATATATTGGACCAATCGCCATTGGTAAGCCAGACATCACACAATAGGGACTTAATAGAGGGGCTAGCTGTATAAAGTGAAAATTTTAGGTTCTCCGATTCGCTTCAAATTTGCAAACAACGTACCCCAAGAAACGCGTATCGCAGATATAACAAACAGGAACCAATGCTATTCACAATTTCTTACTAGGGGCTCCCAAAATTCAATTTTACGTGTAAATCATAGGCGGAAAAAAGGGTTTTTTGTGCTCACCAAGCGTTCCTATACTCGAAATTTTGTTAGTGCTGACGAAGCCGATTTTTACACAATTCGATAGCCCAATGTCATATCTGACTGAACCTCTAGGTATGATCTATTTTTTAATTTTTTTCCCATGGTCGTTTCAGCACACTGCCAGCTCGAAATCGGTGGTGTCTTGATTGACTGGGGGGTTCCCCCCAGAAATCAAGACACTTCCCGGTTTTGAGGGGGGTCCCCCCCCTGAAATCAAGACATGTCATGATTCGAGCCCCCCCGCCCCCCTGAAATCAAGGCGTAAAAGCGCTATTTCGGCCGGAGCATCGTCCGGGCCGATTAGCTAGGATAGGGAAGAGTGTCATTCTCTTCCCTATTATGTACTCTTGTACATATGTATATGCGCTATCGAAGGTGCTATATGCGCTATCGAAGGTGCTATATGCGCTATTTGCGCTATAGAGTTTTTTACGCGGCGGCATCAGCCCACGAAATTTTTTCCTCCTAAAATTTTGCACAAGGGTCCCCCCTTTGGTTTGTGTGGTGTTGCCTGAAAAATTTCCGATACGTCTCCGATTGACCAAAGTTGGTTTCAGACCAATCGCAGTTTCCAAATTCTTTTTGTGCGGGCTGCCGCCCCCTGACCCCTGCAACATAGTCGCTCAATGTGCATTGCTTTTGTGTTTCATTAAAACATGTTCGTGTGTATATGGGTGCAATGTTTACTATTTATGTGGCTTAGTTCTCAGCAAAAAAGTCATGTTTGGAACTGAAGTCATGCAATCAATAGGAACCAATACCGCGTTATTTTACATCAAAGTGGGCTCTTACGTAATAAAAGCACTAATATTTTTAATAATAATAATAAATTTGATAAATTAAATTTTGTTTGATTATGTGCGCTATTGTTTACATTGTCGATAAACTGACGGGAAGGGGGGTGCATACATGAGTATCGTCTATAGCACAAATAGCGCTTTGGGGTGGGGGGGTGTTTCCAACTGAACACAGTAAACGCGCAAATAGCGCTAATAGAGCTCTGCTGTTTGGTAGATAAAACTCCTGCGTTCTGTGTACGCTCTCACGCGACATCTACCCTGATTTTATATTATAGTGTCTTAATTAAAAATGTTTATAGTAATTTTCGGTCTAATTAGCCTATAGCGTAGTACATATTTGCTGCAAGTTTAAATTATTGAAGAAGTATTAGTATTAATCCAGTATCAATGTTATTAGTATTATTAATTAAAAAACGCTTTCTTTATTCAAGTGTGACTAGATTTTAAAATTTAGTCATTGGTTCTTCTATACCTGGCGACCCAAAAATTGGTTGAAAATCGACAGATTACAAATTTTTCGGCTGTTAATATTTTTTGTTACTTTATATTATTATCGTTATTAATAGGCTAATATGTTTTGGTGACAAGTCTAGAGTCTAGAGTAGTTTGATTACAATTTATGTAATTCATTATTCACGGATAACATATTTCAATATAGTTTTAAAGTGCAATTGTTTGTAATAGGTTGTAATCTCGTAGTAGTGAAAAATGATGATTTCAACTTCTCAACGTCTACATATGCTGTTAAAATTTGCTTATTTATTTTGCTTAAGAATTTGCCTCTATTTTGTAATTGCTACAGCATTGCTGTGTGTCAGTATCACAGATTTTAAGCGTTTTTTATTGCAAAAGGTGAAGGAAGTTAGGTTATGGTTATTGTAAACTTTGTGTTCCTGAAATTTTTCAACCCTAATGTTCAAAACAGTATTCAGTCACAGAGAAGTCTAAATTAAGCTTAATAATTACAGGAACTTCTGCAAAACAACTTCTTGTCCGTTTTTATTATTGCAAAACCGGAAAACACACACAATAACTTGTGAGAAAATTTTTGTAGGGTTGGCGTCATTGTTGTAACGAACGCATTGTAATTTCTTAGCTTTTGCCATTATACCTCACATTGGTCAAAACACTATTCATAGCATTCTAATTTCATGTTAAGTAATTACAGAAACCTGTGTAAAATGAAGTGTTAGATTTCTTTCGTTATTACACAAACTACTACCGTATGCAAATTTGCATACCTAAAAGTCGTTTGTGTTTTTGAGTGTCCACAGAGTTTTTATAACAAACTTACGGTTGGGTATACAAGTATAGGTTATAGCACTGGTTGGCGTGCTATAAGTGATTTATACGCATGTTTCTGTGAAACTCCGAGTGCACCTGCACGAGGGTTTCACACATGCGTATCAATTACTTTTAGCACAACCACCAGTGCTACAAGTGACTTGTAAATCGATTCAAGTATAGCGTGCAGTATAAGTCGGGTTATTGCACTGTACCGTAACACTGAATCGAGTTACAAATTTTGTTTAGTGCACTGTTTTAGTAAGAAAATTTATTTTCATACAACTATTGCAGCTAATCCTAGCATGGCCGAATGTCATATAATGATTGCCTTATGGACTTTCCACACACAATATGTTAATATGCTTGCTTAGTTGCATCAGCGTTTGTTAGAGAAATAATATAATTAGGTTAGCCATGAATAAGGTGGTTTTTTCACCATTTATAAATCAAAATCAAAATTCAACAAAAATCAAAAATATATTAAAAAATATAAAGTGGTATTTATTTTAAAGGCATAGTTTCAGATAGTTACAACCGAGATTTGCAATGACGGATTTTCGAAACACATCCGAGTTTTTCCAACTCTGTGAAATGTATGGAGAGATCTATCACGTGACAACTCAAAATGCTAGTCAAGTTTTGGTTCCACTGATAAACAGTGCTCCGCATATGAGTTCAAGTGATACTTTATCTCTTTTGCTGGATTATTTCAAAGCAAAAAACTTTGAAATAAACTTATTGGCGTTTGGAAGCTGTTATTATCTTAATCCATTTTTTCTACTAATGGGCATCATTGGAATTTTGGCACATTTTAAATTTCACAATTTTCAGCACTGCTGAATTCACCGGTGTCGGTTACTTGTATCTAAAAACGGTGGCGGTTTTGAACGGGTTCACTTGCGTTTCTGGTTTCTTGTCATTTAGTGTAGAATGCATTTGGCTCGAGAGTTCCATATTTCAAGTACCCTCCCGTTTCTCAACAATTACAAAGTATTGTGTTGGTCATTTTTTTGGAGCCGTATCTGCAATGACCGCAGAATGGCTCGTTTTAGGTTTGTCGTTTGATCGAGCTGTAGCGTTGTTGTTACCTATGGTAAAGATAAAATACGATTTTTGGCATAATATCTTCTGACTAAGCTTTGGATTGGTGATTGATTCGCCGTTTTTGATTCAGTTCTATTGGCGTAAAGCGTGTCATGGGATCATGGACCCCGAATATCCCACGGGACCTGTAGTGAAAGCCTAGTTAATAATATGAACAAGTTTTTGGCTTTTATTTGTGCTGGAGTGCTTTTTCTCACAACTGTAGTAATAGTAGTACCTAGGTCTTTTTAAACTGAAAAAAACGGAGGAAAAAAATGACCATTTCTGCATCAGACTATAAAAAAGAAATTATGTTGTCTAAGCTTCTTATTTGTCAAGCTAGTGTAATTCTTCTTTTGCAAGGTTTGTGGGTCTTTATTATTGTACTGAGGTATGGCAATCTCACTATATCTGCTTTAGAAACCGTAAAAAGCATGTCTTACTCACGGGCTTATGTGAAATCAGTTGTCGTGCCGCTTTTGAAATTGATTGTTACTATTTGTGCATATTTTTTGTTCACTGCATCGTATGTGTCTGACTTCTACCAAGAGTACATAATAGGGAAGAGTATGACACTCTTCCCTATCCTTGCTAATCGGCCCAGACGATGCTCCGGCCGAAATAGCCCTTTTACGTCTTGATTTCAGGGGGGGGTACCCCCCCCTAGAATCAAGACATGTCTTGATTTCAGGGGGGGACCCTCCCTCAAATCCCGGAAGTGTCTTGATTTCAGGGGGGGGGTACCCCCCCTCGTTTCAGCACACTGCCAGAGCAAATTCGGGTGGTGTCTTGATTTGAGGGGGAGGTTTCAGCACACTGCCAGCATGAATTCTGTGGTGAGCTGGTAACGTGCTGAAACGAGGGGGGGGGTACCCCCCCCCCTGAAATCAAGTCACCACCGTGGCAGTGTGCTGAAACCAGGGGGGGGGGTACCCCCCCCCTCAAATCAAGACACCACCGAATTTGCTCTGGCAGTGTGCTGAAACGAGGGGGGGGGGTACCCCCCCTGAAATCAAGACACTTCCGGGATTTGAGGGGGGGGGGGTCCCCCCCCTGAAATCAAGACATGTCTTGATTCTTGGGGGGGTACCCCCCCCCCCCCCCCTGAAATCAAGACGTAAAAGGGCTATTTCGGCCGGAGCATCGTCCGGGCCGATTAGCTAGGATAGGGAAGAGTGTCATACTCTTCCCTATTATGTACTCTTGCTTCTACTTATATTGTCTTTTTCATCAACGGTTTTGGGAGTTCATTAAACGTCGGGTTACCCATTTTACTCAAGCATCTAGCCCTATAAAACCTTTTGGCCTGCTTAGCACACAGAAGGAATAGAACTGAACCATGTGCAAAATTGCACAACTATATATATCTATATTACTGAGTATTTTTGTACTTAACTCTTATAAACTATAACATTTATTATTATTCACCATCATATAAATACATAACAAAGGTATGTTATGTTTCTTTCATATATTTCATTTCATCTATTTATTTATATTTTACTCAAGTATGTATCTAGCACTATAAACCCTTTTGGGCAGTTTAGCACACAAAAGAAATAAAACTGAACTGTGTGCAGGGTTGCACAACTGTATAATTTATGTGTATTTTTATAATTGTTTAACTTGTACAAGTTATGATATTTATTATTATTATTACTCCCCATAATATGAAAGAACAAATGCATTTCATGCTTCTTTTGTATATCTCATTTCATTATTTACTGAAAATAAAAATATATTTTTAATTAGAAAATATATTGCAGGTCTAGTACGTCTGATACGTCTGTTAAGAACATTTGAAGTTGAATGGGTAACTGTTAGGGTATTGCGTTTGACTAAATGTTGTTGACATTTAGTTTGTGGTAAAAAATATGACACGGGCAAGTTTATGGTGAAAGTTTGTATCAAAGTTCATTGTCGATATTGATTTCTTCAAAAAATAATGCCGTACTCAATTCGACGATCATTTTGGCGTCGGAATCACAAGCAATAACTGTTCAACTACTACTGTAAACCACCTGAAATAGTAGTAAATGTCTTTTGCTGCAAAAATTTAACTTTTAAGATAACGGAATGTTGCAAAAAAGTTTAATTCCATCTAAAGAATTGTTGTTGTTAAGAGTTGGTAATTTTTTATTATATTCGTCATTTTGCTACAGATAGTTCATATACTATTATTTACTTTTCTATATTTCTGTTTTTCTTCTCGCACATCATTAATGTGCACTTTATTTCGTACTCGGTTTGAAATGAAATTATTATAAAATGTCTAAGAATTACTTAATTTTTTTCTTTGCAGTTATATATTAATGGATCAAAGCTTATATACTTATGCTTATAACTTCTGTTACAATAGTGTGTTGTGTCAAATAAATTCTGCACCATATAAATCTACATAATATACGCTCTGCCCAACATGTACAAGCTTTTTCAAGTTGGCGTTCTTCGTTATATCTACTGATAACGGCGACAAAGTTACCTGTAATAGTGTCGTAACATGTATTGCATAGTTAGATATTAGAAAAGTTAGTTTTATTGCTTGAAATGATGTTGCAAGCGCTTGATTTTGTGGTGGCTAACTTGGTACTAATTGCCACATTTATAATTGTTGTCTTTATAACTGTGGCAAGTTATGCCGGTGTTACATTTCTTAGAAAGAAAAAACAAATAACAGCTTTGAAAAATGCTTGTAGTAAGCGGGATAAAGAGCGATGCAAAAAATTTGCTGTCATATTAAACCATCTCCGACCAAAGGAACCGGCACATTACGAACAATGGAAATCGATATGTTCAATGAAAATTGAGACTTTGATTAGTAAGTTGGTTCGACCAATAGGACTACACTTAATAGTGTCTAGGAGCAGTAGGCCAAGTACCTACTCGTTTGTTTTTTTAAGCCAGTGTGTATTTTTAATAGTTTTTTTAGGATAATATATATTTTCAAGCGAGTCGTGTAATACTACATTTTTTCCGAATCTCAACTTCTATGTATTTTCCAGTAGGTATAATGTTTGACGCTCCTAAAATACACTGTAAGGTCGCTTATTTTTTGGAATCTAAAAATTCAATTCGCATCACAAATGGGCTGGAATCGAACCACCTACTTTCTGATCTGAATAAAACACAATGCTGTAATCCGTTGGAGCCAACTGAATTTAAGTAGCTTAGTGACCGTTTCTGTGTCCATTCATACTTACAGCCGTATGTCCGTTTCAATATAATTTCAGAAAGTCTCAAATCTGGAGAGATAACATGTGTAATGGCCTTAGAAGCGTACCAGTGGGCCGCAGTAAAAGCTCACGATAGTTCTCACTGCGTTGTTGAGTTTATCGAGGAAGCTAGAGCTGCGGCAGAAAAGTTAGATGAAAAGTTTCATGACTTGAAGGAGAAACCACCGCTTTTTGGCGTTCCTGTTAGCATCAAAGAATCATATCAAGTAAGAAAAATAATTGACATGCTGAATTTTCAGTAATAGCGATTGCAAATTTTGCTAAAACAAGCACGTTTGGCGAGTAAGGTTCAATTAATTTTGAATAGCTTTTGTTGCGACATATAGCAGTCGGAGGATTTTTATATGTTCGTTAATTGCAAATTTTTGTCTCTAAGAGAAAATTTTTGGCCTCTAAAGACAATTTACTTGACAATTGTCACCTCGTCAGTCGTCACTATAAACGGACAAAAACAAGCCTTTATTATTTAGCTGGAGCAATTACAGCGGTTATGACAAATTGCGGTAACCGCGGTAACAAAACGTTTACTGTAACCCAAACAAAGTTTCATATATTCGTTAACGCAATTTTTGTTTCAAATTTTGGCCTCTAAACCTAACGGTTAATTATGCGGTAAATGCGGCCGTGTAGGTCATTTCTCTCAACGGACAAGGACCAATCTTTATCATCTATAAGTTGTGATGAACGTGAAATAACAGTCGTATACTTACCAGACATAAATACTGTAGCATCACAATGACATTGCGGGGTTTTTACCCGCTTATGTATTTCTTAAAAGTAATAATCTGCTAATAATAATTCGTATCCCAGTATCTAAAAGGCCAGTTGAGTAGACCACCTGTTTGGTGGTCTTTACGTCTGGTAATGATTGATTTTGGTCGGTGTTGATTGATCAATTTCAGCATGTATACCAATCTATCAACTTTGTATAAATTGTACATCCACTATCCAGAAAACCTACAGTATTAGATTGCCTTTTCAGTTAGGTGACCAAATACAATTGCATCTTGAAAGGCAAAATTTTGGTAATCTAAACGATAGTTTAACAAGCATATATCATATATAAAACCCAGAGTACATACTAAATAATAGGGAAGAGTATGACACTCTTCCCTATTTTAGCTAAATAGCCGGAACGATGCTCCGGCCAAAATAGCCCTTTTACGCCTTGATTTCATGAGGGGTGGGAGTACCCTCCCTCGAACCAAGAGTTCAAGACATGTTTTGATTCCAGGGGGACCTCAAATCAGGGAAATGTCTTGATTTCAAAAGGGGTGGCCCCCCTTCGTTTCAGCAGACCACCAGCAGGAATTTTGTCTCTGTGGTGAGCTGGTGGTGTGCTGAAACGAGAGGGGTACCCCCCTTAAAATCAAGACACGTCTTTGATTTGAGGGGGGTCCCCCCCTGGAATCAACACATGTCTTGAGTCGAGGGGGTCCCCCCACCCTGAAATCAGGTTGTAAAACAGTCTTGTTACGGCCGATTAGCTAGAATAGAAAAGAGTGTTATACTCTTCCCTATTATGTGCTCTTGATAAAGCAGAAGACGCACGACACCCTGTTTGTTCATTGTAATAGAGGTTTGGCCTCGATGAGCGATTGTATTCCACTTTGCATTCTATCTTACTTTGCACCCTTTCTGCTGACATTAAACTCAGCAGCTGTTGCTGATATTTGTCACAATTAATAGATGGACACTGTGAAAAGATAACAAGCACGTTTTGTGAGTAAAGTTAAATTAATTTTAGATACAGTATAATGTGATATGCTTGCGATGCTGATTATATTCTTCGAATATAAAACGCGGCACTAAAATTTTGCTAAGAAAGTTTTTTTGTTACACCTGTCGTTTAGCATTCAGGATAAGTCGTTGCTGACGTTTCATCAAAAAAAATGTCATCAATTTATCTTTTTTTCCTATGTATGAGCTACAGACATGGGCCCGATTGTATAAAGAATTTCAACGGCCGTTGAAATCTCAACGGCCGTTGAAATTTGAACGGCCGTTGAAATTTTGCTAATTTTTATAAAAATTTCAACGGCCGTTTATTTCAACGGCCGTTGAAAAATTCTCCGTTGAAATCTACATTTTCTCCATTGCTATTGAACATTTTAACTGCCGTTCAAAATGTTTCGATTGTATAAAAGTCCGTTGAAAATTTTCAACGGAGGTTTTCAGCAATTTTGACAGCGATTTTATAAACAAAATTTTTCCGTTGAAATCAACGGATTTTCAGAAATTTCTCCGTCGAAAACACGCGACTAATCATTTTTTCCAACTACTCGTTCTAAATTTTTAAAAATTTCAACGGCCGTTTAGTTCAACGGCCGTTGAACTGCCGTTGAGTTCAACGGACCGACAAAGCTCCGTTGAAAATATGCAATTTTTAAAATTTGTTGCAAAGTGTTTACTTGTTAACATCAAATAGCAAAGGAACATTGATAATTGAAAACTTTAATTTTACTTTTATAAATTCATAACTTTATACAGTTGATGAAAAAATTTAACATTAAAAATCAAATTTTCAAATTATTACTAGTAAAAAATTACATAGCAGTTTGGGAGGTTAATGTTAGCAAAAATGGGCAAATTTCTTTCCTTGTTTGCAACTAAGGGCCTATTCCTTTACCGGATTAAAAGGTTAATTATAATCGGACTAAACGGTTTAAAAATTACGCTGAAAAATGCCATTCCAAAACCTCCGGATTAAACTAAACGGACTTAACTTATAGCGCACTGCTTTTTAATCAGACTAAACGGACTTAACTATGCACGCTAATGTTAAGCGTGCATGTTAAATCCGTTTAGTCCAGTGGTAGTTTTGGAATGGGGTCTGACTAAAATTAAGCCGCCGACTTCTTTTAACTCGTTTAGTCAGTTTAACCCGATTTGCAATTCCAAGACCTCGGACTAAAATAAGTTCAGTCCGTTTAATCCGGTAAAGGAATTGGCCCCTAAGTTAGGGTAAACTCGTGCATAGTTGACACTTTTTGAGACTTTATTTTTCTTTTCAAAATCGCTCGTTTTTTCATGCTGCAACTGCATGTAAAGCTTACATCATGTGATAGAGAAATTTTTTGGCTTTCAGATGACTGTAAACTCATGTCCAACAGTTTCGTTTAACTTTTAAGCAACAGTAAATTGTAAACGGATTCAAATTTTAGCAGCTCGGATATAGTTGTCACTAGACTCGGCCTAAGTTGACACTACTCCGCTGTTATCGTCGTTGTTCAAATTAGCTCAAAAAATGAGAGATGATAGACTGTACTTAATTCAAAATATGATTTTAGCTAATAAAATATTGACATAATACCAAAAAATTGAACTTATAAGCTGTAATCACAGCAAAATTTTAGCACCAACTGAGTCTCGAAAAAACTTATCAAAAACTGTTAATGTTACCATTTTACAATAAGTAACCGTCAACATGATACGTGTACTCAATCCTACCGTAATGGTAATTCAATAATTCATAAAAAATGCATAACAAACGCTAAAATATGACAAAACGTGTCATAAGCACCAAGAGCAATAAGCAACTGTGTGCTCTTGGTGTAGCCCCAAATTATTTCGTAAACTTATATTATACCTCAGCACAGTTACTGAAAACGCCGCTATTTGGAGTATTTATGAATTTGAACGTATTTAAAACAAATTTATGCTCGGAAACTTATCATTAGCATCACAAATCATCATGAGAGCATTACCCAGCAGGAGCATTACGGGGGCACATGCTCTTGATGTGTTTCAAGTGTCAACAGAGGCCGAGTGAAGTGTCCACTATGGCCGAGTAAACTAAAACTCGAGCTAATTTTACAAAATTGTAAAAAGTAAGCGAGAAATTGACAGGAAATAAATAACTATTGACAAAATCGTCATCTAGAATAACAGAGCTATCCACTGATATATACATTATGCCACATTATTAAGCGGCAAAATTAAGCTCACAACCTGCATCTAAACGTCTTAGTTTTTTGTGAATTTGCTTAGTTTTTTCTGGGTGCGCTCGAGTGACAATAGTAAAGCGCCAAGTTCATAATTTTGCTTACAAGTTATATCCATAAGTTGTATACCGTTTGATAGCCAAGATCATGAACTTTCACGTGATACTAAAATTATCACTGAAAACTTTTGCTGTCTCAAGTTATGCATCCAAAAGCTTAGCAGTGGCAGCTATACCCGAGTGTCAACAATGTACGAGTTTACCCTACACGAAGTTTTGTTCTAAAAATCTTAAAAATCTCCGTTGAAATTTCAACGGCCGTTGAAATTTCAACGGCCGTTCAACGGCCGTTTATCTCAACGGACTTTTTTTTATGAAATCACACGACATTATGTTCTAAAAATCTTAAAAATCTCCGTTGAAATTTCAACGGCCGTTGAAATTTCAACGGCCGTTCAACGGCCGTTTATCTCAACGGACTTTTTTTGATGAAGTCACACGACATTATGTTCTAAAAATCTTAAAATTCTCCGTTGAAATTTCAACGGCCGTTGAAATTTCAACGGCCGTTGAAATTTCAACGGCTGTTCAACGGCCGTTTATCTCAACGGACTTTTCTTTATAAAATCACTGTTGAAATTCACATTTTTCTCTGCCAAAACCACATGATTTCATCGTTTATAAAATTCAAACAATTTAAACGGCCGTTCATTTCAACGGCCGTTGAGTTCAACGGCCGTTGAAATGTTTATACAATTGGAAAAAAGAAAAAAAAAAAAATAATATGTAATACATGCTGGAGATTAAAAGCTAAACCATGTTTCATCTTCATGTGCAAAAATGACGTGAACTATAAATCGAAGTTTGACAAATAAACTTTTTTAATAAAATAAAAAACAAGCACTTTTGTTGACGAGCGCACGTATTTCCACATGATGACAGTGAGTATTATTTTACCGTATCGGTAAAATTAGGCGCGGCATGCACCAATTTTTTTTAAGTAGTCCTTAAGGTTATATACAGATTTGAGATAACAGATGGTACGAAGAGTTTAATCTTTATTCGAGTCTGAATCTGTCACAAGTCTTAAGAAATTTGGCAGTATTAAAAACTGTTCGACGATTACGTTTTACGCATGTCTAAGTACATGCGATTTGAGAATTGACGGGTGATTTAGACAAGACTGATACCTCTGGCATTTGATTTTTTTATCAGGCAAATTTGAAAAAACAAAAGCATTATAGTACACTTTTGAAATCCAAAAATTGCCTAAATGTCATAGCTGATGGGAATCGAGCCTACTAACGTCTGATTTGTAGTCGCACACCTTAACCATTACGCCACAGCCCCGTTAGATGATGCGATCAAAATTGTAACTAATCATTTCGTTAAAAGTATCCGTGTAAGTAAACAATGTTACGTGCAGGAATATCTTGAAAGTTGAAAGGTACTTAAAATGACAATCGATGATATCGATTATGGGGAGATATTATGGGGAGACACACATACTACACAGTCCGCACACACAATCACTTATCACAGAAACACATACGTACACACGCACACAACGTGCATGAGCTAGCAGGTCAGTCCTGCAGGCTTCAGTGGTGCACTGAAACTGAATATGATTTACATGCATTTTCAGTTTCAGTGCATTAACTGAAATTAGTATGCACGGCCGCTGAGGCGGCCGCGCAAAATTCGCTAACATCTTCTGCAACCTCGCAGCTGCATCATTTGTCAAATCACAACGACATTCAGCGCAGCTATTGTACATATAGTTGCCAATGATCTACATAGGACTCGCTAACTACATACGTACGAACTGAATCATGCGTATGCAGTACATCTCACACGCCCACGCGAACTGTGTAATTTCGGGACCTAGCAGCAGTTTGATACACAATAAGTCCGATCTACGTGTTAATTATACCAGTCGTATGCACTATAGTATATATGTACGCGGCGGCTGAGGCCGCCGCGTAAAAAAACTATAGTATGCCATTAGGGAATTGAAGGGGGCACTGTGTGCTCCCCAAATTCTTGTCAAGTGAAATTGTAGGTACACTTCTGTAAAATCGAGCACTTCTGTAAAATGCAATTTTATACACTAGGGTTAGGGGACTATATTCTTATGTGCAATAAATTGTGCATTGACCCCTATGACTGTTGAACAGAGTTCAAAGTAAACCGGTTGCAAAGTGGAATCATCAGGGTGCAAGGTGAGACAAAAAAATAATCCGCTAAGTACTAGGTTGTAAAATGGAATTATTACCGATGCAGCCACTTTAACATTGTCATTTCTAAAAGTTAACTTTTGACATTGGTGGAAAGTTTTTTTCTGGTCTTCTTGTTGTTGTTGGTAGTAGCGGCAGATGGCGTGCAGGTTTTCGAAGGGAAAACCGCAGTAACTCCCGGGCTTTGGAGCTTAAGTAGACTCCAGATAGATTGTCTGATATCAATATTTTTGCAAACATATATTACTATATTATTTAAATAATTGGTGCTAATTACAGCCCATATTACAGGATTAAGTAGGTATGATGATAAAGCTAACGTCCATTGAGTAGAATAAACTTCGTGCCGCCATGGGTATTGTTTGCAGAACAAATGTCATCATTACTACCAGAACCAACATTTTAGTAACTTTTATTTGACGATCTCTATTTTTACGCATGATCTCAGAAGCAACACCTGTACGCTTGCAGTACATGAAATACAGGGCTAGCATGTAGATTAGAACGCTTGCTACACCTGTGAAAACTTGATAATGAAGCCAAAATCGGAACAATTTCGCGTTAAAAGCCACCGCTAAATAGTATAGTTTCGAATGCAGCCCTTGGCGATTGGCGATAAAGGCTTCGACGTATTTCGCCATGGTCATGATAAAGGAAACGACAAAAATAGCAGCGCATTTTTTGAGCAAAATCCGTCCTCTGATTGTCATATAAAGCAACGGATTGTAGCAAGCGATGCAGCGGTCGATCGAGATCAGCAGCATGACAGCATTGGCGGCATAGCCAGACCACACCCACCAGAACGTGGGAAAGGTCAGGGCACAGAACCACGGGGTCACAAGGTCATTGTGGTGACCTGTGAAAATAAGCACAAGTCGGCGTATGCCCCCACTAAAGTTGCCAAGACCCATGGCGATGTCACACAAGGCCAAGACCGCCCGGGATGTAGTAGTCCTTGTTGCGACAAAGTTTGGGATTCAAATAGATGGCCAGCACTATCAGTAGATTTGCCCATATTTGGACACCACCCTGAACGGTGTAGCCAATGTGTGCGTAGGTGGTCACCTTGAGGGCAAATGTCCATTCCCCACTGCTGGTAACGTTTTCGGAGGCGGATTTGTTTTCACTCATAGCTTCTATTCCAATATGTCGTATATTTTTTTTGAGAGAATTAAAGAGTTACAGATGCGGTAAAAAAATGAAATTCAGGATAAGATACATATAACTACTGTATTAGCTACATACCTACATACTAATCAAGTAAGGAAGTAAAGTTACTGAAACGAAATTGTCTCCATAAAGCTGACGGTTATAACTTGGAGTTCTCTGAACTAAGTTGATTAAGCATAAGATAACAATACAGTAGTTCTTCTGAATGTTCCCACAGCCTCAACTGAGATTTAGTAATTAATTTTCTGAAAGCAGCACATTCATCTTTTTTCAAAGTTTCGCCTTTGTTATTCTCAAACTGGCGTTCTGCTTAAATTCCAATAACTCTTTTTGTACTATAAAATCCTCACTGCGGTGGTTTGTGGAAAAACGTGTACATTTATTTGAAAATATTACTAGTTGACTCAACTAAAAGTATTTTAGAAGTATTTTACATACTGCATCTTTGCCTTTGTATTTCAGATTGGACAATATAAAGTCACTCTGGGTTACGTAAGGCGATTGCTGGAGCCCATACCGCCCAATCAAACCGAAGCAGCCATCGTTTCAGCCCTAAAAGCCGCAGGAGCTGTCCCATTTTGTCGAACCAACGTCCCGCAGACGCTGCTAAGCTATTCCTGCTCCAATCAAATTTACGGTGAAACAGGTCATCCCAGTATGGGCAATCCCCTCTCCAACTCTGGCCACACTTGTGGGGGATCCAGCGGCGGAGAGGGGGCGCTGATAGGTTGTGGGGGATCCCCCCTTGGTTTCGGCACCGACGTCGGTGGTAGCGTTCGAGTCCCAGCTCAGTTTTGTGGAGTCGTGGGCTTTAAACCGACAAGTACGCGAATGAGTCCGAAAGGGGTCGTCACAAGCACCCCAGGGCGAACGAATCTGTACGGAACGGCTGGTCCCATGGCTGCCGAAGTGCACGCTTGTGCTCTGGCGTGTCAGGTGATGTTCAGTCGATACATTTTCGATCTAGACCCGTTAGTGATGCCGCTGAAATTCAACCACGAGGATTATGAATCGACTAAAACGCTCAAGATTGGCTGTTTCGACTATGATGGCGTCTTTGAAGCCACCCCAGTTTGCCGACGCGCGCTTTCGATGGCTAAAGAAGCTCTAGAAAGCCGCGGGCATACGGTACTTTTTGTGAATATTGATGATATCATACCACCAATTGGTGAATATTACCCCTATCTACTGTTTCCCGATGCGGGCTATTATATCCACAAAAATCTGGACTCAGACATCATTGATAAAGCGTCAATTTTGGCCGCTCAAGTTTATAATCCTTGGACTTGGGTAAAAGATTTGGCACACCAGCTACTTCCCCAAGTTTTTCCCGCCCAACGACCGACAACTAGCACAATAGAACTGCGTAAAATTTTCAGCGAAATATGCGAAAAGCGACGATTGGCTCTGGAGAAAATAAAATCGTGGAATTTTGACGGCCTTATATGTCCGGCGGGGGCTACACCCGCTTTGTACCACGACGGTCCCGGCAAATGCAAATCCAGTTTCAACTATTATCGTTTGTTTAACCTACTAGACATGCCTGCCGGGGTGGTCCCGTGTACTAAAGTCAAGCAGGAAGATTTACAAGCTCTGCTGGGTTATAAAGTAACAAATGACGAATCTAGGGTGGTGAAGTTTGAACAGTGCGGTTCTAAGGATAATCTTGGACTGCCCGTTGGCGTGCAAGTAGCAACTCTGCCGTGCAAAGACGAACTGTGCTTGCGAATCATGCGAGAGATAGAAGAGGTTGTGCAGTTTCCGCACAAATATTACGCAAATTATCGCAAATTCTGGGGCGAATGGTGGGAGTAGAGAAGTGGTGTGACTGCAAGAGACTTCAAAAGAAGAACATTATTTAAACTCTGACCAAAAATTGCTGGATCCTGAGATGCTAAAATAAGCAGTGTGATTTTTCGACTACTCGCTATACTCTTGGAGCCTGAAATTTGTTCTTTTCGTAATAAAATCACAAGTTTTCTAGTGTCCCAGGGTCCAGAAATTTTGGTCAGACTTTAATTTACTGTTTTTCAGTTTGTGTTTTGTGATTTTTACGTTATTTTAGCAGCATTAAATTTTAAGATTTAGGGTTCATGAAATAACAAATTGAGGATAGTTGACTAGAATAAACTAGCCAAGTTTCAAACCGCAAGATTTGTTATTATCCCCGGAGGGCCAAATGGTTCCTCCCGGCATGCAAGGGTTTAATGGAATACCACAAAACAGCTAGTTTTATTTCCATGATCAATAAATACACATCAATAATTAGCTATATTACCCGTTAACACACCTTTAGTGTAACTATTAAGCCTTGTCCATACTTATTTGTGCGCGTAACCGAGTCTATATAGGTACGACAGTGCAAAAAAATTGTCAAAATAGTGACTTTTTGCACAATTGTGTGCGTTTTATTATCTAGCAACCTACATAGTATATTTTTTGTGCTTATGTATGAATAAACATACCTACACTCTGACGGACAAGTATGAACAAGGGCTACTGGCTATTCGCTAAGTAGACTACTTCTAGAATAGTTTTATAATCCTGATATCTAAATGCTTGAATCTCAATGTTTCGCCAAAACACTGTCTAAAACTTGAACAGCTTCATCCACATTTTCCTTTGTTAGTCTCATTGGAGGTTGGATTCGCAGGACCTAAAACAAAAAATAGTTCAATCAAAAATACTTGACTATTAAATTACTTGTAAATAAGGCATAAAAATATGATAGAAACGTTTAACATTTTTATTGACATTAAATGAACAAGTACAACAAAGATTTTTATATTCGTTATAATTAAAAACAGGACAACGGCAAATCCGAGATTTCTTTATGGAAAACTAATTTGAATCATCCAGACACCAGTTCTACAGTTTTTGCCCAAAAAGTACGTAATGTAGATTTAACACCAAATGTTGGGGAATATTAAGCACCGTACTAACACTCCTGTCATACCGTCTTATAGAGTCCGCCGCGGCCTATTAGAACTCCATTATCTTTAATTGCTTCAAACAAATTATCCATTCTATCTTTCGGCAGAGGATCTTTTGTTTTCTGAAATAAAAAAACCAAAATTCTTAAGGTCGATTCATATTTGAAGTATGTCCGTCCAGGCGTCCAGACAGCAAAATTACAAAATAATCACGTCACAATCAGATCTTATACACTATTGGTGGCGTGATTATTTGTAATTTTGTCGGCTAAACGAACATACGACTGTATATAAGTATGAATCGACCCTGACACTCTGCTCTATATCGATTCAGATTTATGACATTTATTTATTTATGATTTTAATGCATAAGGTGTAGCACTCATCGTAAAATTTTGCAGTGAAATATAGCTGACAATCTGCAGTCCTTGAAACAACATTTTGCATTTTTATTCCTACGGTATTGAACATTACCAGCCAGATTTAACTAATATATATGGCTTCTTTTGTATCCACCCAGCTTAACACGGACAACAAGATTTTTCACACATTTTTGTCGTGGTTTGAAAAGCAGTAAAGCAAAATGTAAACCCAATGTCAGATACAAAAAAACTGATTCTGCGCTGCATCGTAAATAAGAATACGATTAGTTTTACCCGATCCTGCACGAGTTCTATTCCCAGCATTAGTCCTTTGCCTCTCACGTCACCAATTATTTCATGTTTTCCCTTTAGCTCTTGAAGTTTTTGATAAAAGTAGGTGCCAACTTTTTTACAGTTTGCCTGCAGTTGTTCTTCGTCAATAACCTAAAACAAAGAAACAAAAGTAGTTTAAAAACAAAATAGTAGAGCTAAATGATGATGATGACGTTGGCAGCTATTTTTTTGGCATAAAATTTCAACAATTTTAGTTTACATCTCGAATACAAAACATCAGTATTTTCAGCACAACTTGATCAATTTTGCTTACAGACAAACGTTCACTTTTGTATACAAGTATGGACAAAGGCATATTATGGACCTACGTCCAAAACGGCGGATCCAGCCGCACAAGCAATAGGGTTGCCCCCGAAAGTGTTGAAATGAATGGCCTTGGTTAGACTGTTGGCGATTTCGGGAGTGGTGACCAGAGCAGCCAGCGGAAAGCCATTACCGATTCCTTTGGCCATGGTCACTGAAACATGAAAATGTAGTGTGACCACTACCAAATTTTCAGGCAATAATCAACAAGACAGCTGCTTAACTGATAGGGCATCAAGGCGTCAAACTGGGGATCTAAATGCTGTGGGTTCGATCCCCAGCAGCGTTCAATACTTTTTTGAAAATGTATATAGGTATGTTCCTATTTTAGCAGTGTCTGCTGGGCTAAAAGTTGGTCTTTGATTTGCATGCGTGAAACTCTCAAGCTGGTGCACTCGGCCGCTGCGCAGACTCTCTTGCTCCTGATTGGTCAAATGAGACAATCTGGGACAATGGGACAATTTTAGGTCACGTCATTTCGTGTGCAAAAACGAAACTAATCTGTCAACGTTGCACTATAGCCCGGTTCATACTCGTCCTTAAGGACACAGGGACAGGGACAAAGACAAACTTTGGTCAGCTGCTGCGAAGCATCGATACAAGCGGTCTGGCTAATTTTGTGCATACGATCTGCAATTGACTCCAACTTTATCCCTGCGAAAAGTTGGCTTGCTTGGCCAGCCAGTTGTCTCGGAATCGCTTAAGGATAAAAAGATAGGGACAAGGACAAGGACGAGTATGAACCGGGCTTATAGCTGACAGAAAATCAACCTTGTTTCTGTCCTTGTGTTCTTAAGGACAAGTATGAACCGGGCTTCAGAAGTAGTGACAAGACCCTCACCGATATCAGGCACAACGTCGTGTCCCTGAAACCCCCAGTAGTGGTCCCCCGTGCGCCCGAAACCAGTCTGCACTTCGTCCGCAATGTACACTCCCCCGTGCGCGCGCACTTTCTCCGCTATCCGTTTGATGACGGTTTTGGGAAACTGCACGATGCCACCTCCGCCCTGAAACAAATGACTGTCTCAACTTGCAGCCATAAAAAATTATACGTAATACTTGACTATACTGAAATTAAACTATTATGTACATTCCTCTTTTTGACA
>JASANF010005288.1:0-24330 GCA_030248245.1 Trissonchulus sp. WLG1_4
TTATTTATTTAATTACCTGCAAACAGTGTCACTTACAATACGTCGGTGAAACTAAAAACAGCCTTAGAGACAGGTACAGACAACATCGAAGATCTATTGAGGGAAACAAAGCTGGATGCAGAACATTAGTTGAACATTTTAATAATACACATTGCACAGAATACAAAGTCGAAATCATAGAAAATATCACCGATTCTGGTGATGATGAAACTGACAAAATCGAACGACTTGGACATGAGGATTTGTGAATCAAAACACTAAGAACTAAAGCTCCATCAGGTCTAAACCATCGCGTTAGAAATGAAAAAATCAACCAACCCATATACAAAATGTTTCACAAAATTGAACGCTATAGTCGGAAAAGAGGCAAAAAACATAGCAACACTGATACCACTGACCCGAACATGATTATCGACGACATACTTGAACAATACTTATCAAACCCAGTTGACTGTAGACGAAACCTGATTCCATATGTATTTAGCTTGAATAAGAAGAACATTTCTAGTTTGTACTTACACATCATTGATAACAAGACTACAGACCTTAACATAGTCAACGTCCTTAAGGATCTTTGTAGCTATAAATTATACAAACCAAATAAGGACAAGACGCACAGAAAACGCAAGCCAAAAATTATTTTTGAATTCTCTAATAAACTTTTTGACCATATCAATCTAAATAAAATTTTCAACAATGAACAAGTTAAAAAATTCTGGCCGGATAACACCGCACATGATATGCACACACCTATGCCTATATACACATATGATAAGACCATCGGCTCCATATTTTTCAACTATAGACAGACATTGGATAACCTAGACATATATGACTACTCTAGCAACCAGCCTTCATGCGACTGTCTTACTTCACCTTTTATTGACACACACCATAAACATGTTATAACCGTCAAGGCGAACATCATTAAGAATATTAAGATTGAGACAACTATTTACATAAAGGAACAAAATACAGACCCAACAAAAAACTTGACAAAGAAGAAATTTTAAGATCAATAAATATAGGACTTGATAAATACATAAACAAACTGTGCTCTAGAGAATCTGCGATACCACACAGAATACGCGGAATGGAAAAACGCAATAGTAGATATTAAAAAAAGCAAACTAACACAGATTAACATACATCACAACAAACCTGATAATATATCTAGTTTACTAAAAGACATTAAGAAATTAAAAAATCCAAATATGTGTTTACCGTTGTCTGATAAGGCTGCACATAATTTCGCCATCATCCGCAAACCATTTTACATCAGTAAGCTAATCGAAGAACTCGGCATAGTAAACAAAAACAACACCTATTAAATAGTTAACAACATCGATAAGGAAAAAATTGTTACTAAAGATAATTCACACATCTACCAATTTTGGCTTTACAGTAGATAAGGAATATAACACATTACTCTTCGCTTAAATTAGACCGAAGTTTCATAAAAATCTCATTATCTTTAGAACAATCATTGCTAGTAGCAAAGCATGCACTAAACCTATATCTGCTAGACTCAGCCTTGCATTAAGAAAGATACAAAATAAACTGAAATCATATTGCAAGGTTTTTTTAAATACTCACTGGAAAATTTCTCCATACTGGATCATTGATAACAATCAATCTATTCTGAAAACACTCAAAACATTTCAAAAGACAATGAAGCTAAAACCATAAACACATTCGATTTTGGACAATTATATACTAATCTGCCACATAATGACATCATCGAAAGCATCAAAACAGTATTAGACATTACCTTCAACAATAGCACTAAGATCGCCATTCATGAAAAATCTGCCAACTGGTTTTCCAATACTACAAAAGGCATAGCCGCAGAGAAACATTCTATTCGCAAAATTTGTACAATTCGTCATTAATAATAGCTATTTCACCTGTGAAAACGCCATTTGCCGTACAAATTATTGGGATACTTTAATGGGCACCAATGTTGGACCATTTCTTTGGGCCCGGTTTCATAAAAGATCAGTTGCGATTCATTAGTAACACTGATATAAGCTAGAAAATAAGTTATAACTTTGCGTTAACTTAATCCTTCTGTTGGAAATTTTCACGACATATTGCCAATATGTTAGATAATGTGTGTGTAAACTTTTGTTACATTTGCTTGATGCAGACAAAAGTCTAGCTAAGTCAAAGTCAGTCATTAGTCCCAAATATTAGTAAATATTAGTGGTTCTAAAAAATTCACTAATATTTGCAACTAATGAATGACTTCAAGTTAGCTATAGATTTCACTGGATAAATTGATTATTGTGAAATTTAAACCACATGTGGTGTAACATATTGGCTATCTGTCATTAAAATTTCCAGCAGAAATATTGTGTAAAGGTCAAGTTATACTCGATTTTCGATGTTGCACCAGTGTTACTAATGAATCGCAATTCATTGTTTATGAAACCGGGCCCTGGATGCATTAAGCCCGGTTCGTACTTGTCCTTGTCCATGTCCCTATAGTTCCGTCCCTAAGCAATTTCAAGAAAACTACCTGGACCCAATAAGTTGATGTTTCGCATGAAGAAAGTGTGAGTCACATCCAGATTGTATGCCAAAAATTGGTAAGCAAGATTTCATAAATTCTTCACAGCAGCTGACCAAAATTCATCCTTTTCTCTGTCCTTCTGTCCTTATTCCTTCTTTCTTTAAGGACAAGAACCGGTCCTTAGGCAGGGCTGATACTAGTGCTTAGCTGTTAAAGTATGGCAATTTTTATCATGAATGTTATTGAATGAATAAATGAATGAATGAATGAATGAATGAATGGTTGTAATATCCTTGTAGTGTTGTTCTTTTACATAATGTACTGGAGGAACGGAAGCTGTACTTAAAACTCATCAATATCAAAGCTCATCGATTTATCTATTAAATTACAGTTTAATCTGCACGGATATTTTTGTTTTGTAGAGAAGCCCGGCATGCCTCTGAGCGTGGGCGCAGTATTGTTGAATGAGACGCTGCCGGCCAGGGTGGAGGTGTCTTGGCGCGAGGGGTTTGACGGTAACAGCCCAATCATCAATTATGTGGCCCAGAGCAGAATGCTCAGTGACCATGGTATGGATTTCTGAATCGATATTACTGTAATACTGCTGTCAATGGACATTTCTCTGTGTAGAATGAAGAGAGTATAATATGCAGCTTTGTGTAAAAATGCACTGTTGTATACACTAATGTGTATACGGTATAGTCTGTGTATTTTTTATTTTTTGGTTGGAATAATTGGCAGAAAATAACTTTATTTTACATAGAAAGTTTCCAAAAGGAGCGGAATGATAGATAAATAGTAATTTTAGGGTTTTACTGTAACAGATGAGTAAAGGAAAGACAAGTTAATCAGCTAAAAGTTGTTTGTGTAGAAGTTGCTGGTAAATGTTTTACATCTGACTAACAATGCCTCCATGTGCCTGTTGCTCAGGTCTACAAGTCTTAAAATTGTAACAAAACATCAACAATTTTCTGTAAATGCAAAATCAGATGATTCGTTACGAATTTAGTAATAAAATAAATTTATTATAAAAAAGGAATCTGGTTTTGCACTATTAATAAATTGTAAATTAAGGATTTGTAAGTCTCAGCAATAGGACCTCAAAGTTTTAACAAAGCATGTTTTGGCGTCCCTGATACTGTGTATTATTCTATTTGTAGAACTGTGGTCTGAATGGGAAGTGGCACTAGAGAATATTGGCCGTGAGCAACGATCCGTGGTCATCGACAATCTGAAACCCTCTGCTACCTACGAATTCCGTATTTTGGCCGTCAATAAATTTGGTTCCGGCATACCCAGCCAGTCCTCCAACAATATCACTATGCCGCAACAACGTAAGTGACCTGGGTGAAGCTGATTTTCAGAAGACTTTGTGGTTTAGTTTTGTTTTAATGTTAATGGATGTGGTTGGACGGCTTATTCAACAGGAAAATTTTTGATGTAAAGGGGAATGATTAAGTGTTGTGGCCTAGAGTAATGTGATCTTTCATCTAATTATTTGTGGCTGCGTTCAGCCTTTTTCTTTATTCAGTGTAATACTGTGTTTTGATTCAATCCGACAGATTAGTACCTTTATAGTAAGGCCGAAAGGGGGTATACATTTGGATGTAGTTTTGGGCATTTTTTTGTAGAGTTGAAGATTATAAAGTATTTTAAGACTATCTGTAAGAAACAACGTTTTTTATGATCAAAATTATATTTTAGCTCCAGCTGCTTCCCCTATCAAGGTTGTGGGAAGTGCACGAAGTTCATCCAGCATCATGGTCCAGTGGGAGGTAACATTCAATAATGATATTGTTTCATGTTACATTGCGTTGCAGTTTACTTTTTTACTGTTTTTTCGGCTTCCGTGTTTGACATACCTTTTTTGTAGTAATAAATAGTTTTTTTTGAATCTGTTTTCTGTTCACACTTTTGCTATCACTGGAAAAAGGAAAGACAAATTAGCAAATCAAATGGATGTTTTGCCGCCATAATTGTGACTTGCGGGATGGGGCAACAAACCAGTCTATTTCTATTATTTTAGCCGCCTCCCTTGGAAGAATGGAACGGAGATATCTTAGGCTATATGATCCGCTACCGATTGGCCGACTATCCCAATATTCCCTGGAATTATGAGAATATCACGGACGCTTTGGCTCGAAATTATCTATTGGAAGATCTGATCACTTGGCGTGAATACGAAATCCAGGCAGCAGCTTTCAATAACCGTGGCGCTGGGGTCTATAGCAAGAGTCAATACATCACTACGCTGGAAGGAGGTATAGACTGACGCATTCAGTGGTTTTTTTAGTACATTGCCTTGTTTTAAACGGAGCTTTGAGTGTCTAAATTTTGTAAAAAAACTGAATTCAGTTACTTTTTGGTAACGATGTTCTCATTGTCTGGCAGTATTTTTTCTGGTTGAGTAGTCTAGAGAGTATTGTTAACGGTTAGGGATTTTTCATCAATCAGAATACTTGGCAGAAAGTTTAATGTTCATGAGTTCTTGGTTCTTAAGTTGACCACCAGTCGAGTACTTTTTCTGTAATGACGTTTTTTTAGTGCCGACTGAATCTCCTAGTGGACTGAACGTGACCGTGCTGAACAGTACTGCGGTGACTGCCGAATGGATCCCGCCACCACAGCAGCAAGTGCCGGGAGTCAATTTGGGATATAAAGTAGGAAAAAACAGTTTGATTTACTGATTCTGTTATTTTTCCGTGGATTTTTAAACAAAAAATTGTGTACTACTGTCATGAGCCGTTATTTGCAGTTTTGTTCTTAGAGGAATACGGTGTTGTGTGTGGGGTTTTGGGAATGTTTATTCTTCCCTGAGGCTGCACCAGTTTCAGAGGTATTACCTGAGTACCCCTTTATAGGGCACACCTCAAATGTCTCTTAGTTTCTTCTAAAAATATCAAAAAATATTATTGTACTCTCAGTATTCTACATGCTCAAAACTCAAGTACTTCAAAGTACGAACATAATCAGACTATTATTATTCATTCAGATACAATTCTGGCAAAGCGAGCCTGGTCAGGGTAGTCCAGCCCTTGAGCATCGCGTCTTGCCGCTGAGCCTGACCCGAATGCGTGCCTTGGTTAACGGACTGGGCAAGTATCAGGAGTACAACGTGACCGTGCTGTGCTTCACAACGCCTGGCGATGGACCACTGTCTACGGCTGTGTTTATTACCACCGAACAAGATGGTATTACATTGCTCTTGTAGTGCTGTTGATACTTGGTTAACACTAGGGACCGTACGTCGGTTTGGCAGCAAAATTTTGAAAAATAACAACATATAGGGTGTAATTCTAGAAGGGTGATTAAGTTAGTCAGTGATTAAAAGAATAACGCGCGTGCAGAATGACATCAGGCAAGTCTATTCTCAGCGTGTAGAATTTCAACAACAGTTTTCAATGAAGAGTTTTTCCGTTTTATATAGTAGTTTGTTTCCCTGAAAATCACTGCGCGAGAGTATAATAATATAGTCACTAAAACTTAGTTTCTTTGACTTTCACTTAGGTTTTAACTTGTACTATGTAGTTTGATGATCAGTTTGAAAACCTAAACCTGCGTTTCAAACGTTTTTGGTTCCACCAAGTGTGCAATACTCCGATGTATTGGCCTGCAACTAACCTTTTTCAGTCAATCGTATTTTTCTTCCAGAATGTTGTTTTGTAAATTTAGCTTGATTTTCTATTTCAGTGCCTGGAGCACCCCACAACTTATTCTTCGAAGAAGTATTATTCTCGTCTGTGAAACTTGTTTGGGAAACACCGTTAGAGCCTAATGGCGTGCTAACAAGTAAGCCTATTATCATCACCCATCCACCACGGCTAAATCCATATTTTTATACTTTTCAGCGATAATTATAGCGATTTAAGTTTGTAGTAACATTAATTGTGTAGCATTCAATTGGCTTATTTTAAGACAAAGATTTTGATTACGATTATGATTTGTGTAAATTAACATGAAGCTAATGTTTAAGAACAAGAATATACGACATGGACTCTAGCGCCTACTGATAAGTTGAAACAAAATGAACATTTGGCACATAACTTAGGCATAGGTTTGATCACAACACTGAAAAGTTAAGGTCACGTTGATTATATTTTATCAAGAGCAAATGGGGGGGATTTAACTGTCAAATAGGAGAATCGTTTCTCATTCTGGTTTACTAACTAGGTTTAACATACTAAGCCTTTTTGGAAAATCTGGACCTCGGGGGGGGGGGTGGGGTGGGTTTCACTTCAGGTCTCTATAACTCTATATGACCAGCGAAGATGGGGTTTGTCTAACTAACACAAAGACTTGAGGGGTAGGGCTTGCCGGGAAAATTCCACGAATCCTCCTCTTGCAGATTATACCCTGAAATACTGGGTAGCCAATGACACCAGTGCTCTCAGCCACAAACAGACCATCCCCATCCCACCGGATGCGGTCAGCTATACGGTGGAAAATTTGAAACCGTCCACGGCCTATTCATTTGAGCTGTTCGCCAGCACTATCGTGGGTCGTGGTCCCAGTGCCAGGGCTAGCGCTGAGTCTGGAGTGCCGCCGGGTAGGTGTGCTTTATCTGTCTATCTGTTTGTCTTAAGCCTGGTTCATACTTCTGCTTACGGACATGGGGACAAGGACAATTTTCGGTCAGCCATTGTGCAGCATTAACTGAATAGTTTCGTCTCATTTTTTTGTGTACGAGTTGGACCAAGATTTCTTTGTGAAAAAAAATTGGACATGTCGTTTTCTTGGTAACGCATAAGGGCAGAATGATAAGGATATGGATATATAAGGACGAGTGTGAACTGGGCTTCAGCCGAAATATGTTGCAGTACAGTTCCTGGCTGTGAATGTGCGTGCAGACACTATTGTCAAACAAACGGTACACGTTTTATGAGTGAAACTTTTGTAGGGAAGGAGAGGGGCGCACGCACTGTTAAGTTCAGAAGATTCTACCACTTTTTGTCTTCAATGTTCAAAGTATAAATAATGCTTTAATGTTCAAAGTATAATAATAATATGTTGCTTTTTTTGTGGAATTGTTTATTTTTAGTATACTGTGAAAAGGTTAATGCTTAATGAACAAAACAAAAGGAATTTATTAAGATTAAGGCGTAAATTAGACGCACAGCCACAGTCATACGCATATGTAGCAGCATTGCCGGTCTTTTTTTCTATTTTGTGTTTTGTTGCCATTGCAGAATTTTGCTTTTAGCTTGTTGCTTGATTGCGTTTTTATTCTCTGCAGTAGCAGCTAGTACTTATGAAAGCCTTTTACTTTTACATTTTTGTATTTTTGCATGAATGAATTACTTCTGTTCAGCTACTCAGTTAATTTTTTGCCTTTGCTATTATGTATTTTTATTTAGGTCAATATGTTGTAAATATTGTTAGGGTTTTTTTAGGCTATGTACCTAAATTTGTTCAATCAACTTCAAGTTAGGGACTTTTTCAGCAATGTCTAGTTAAGGACTTTCCTGCGATAGGTCTCATGTTTGTGATATTATCGTGCTATCGTGTCCTGCTGACTGTTTTGATGTTGGGGGATTTGTAGTGATTTGTAGTTTTAGTGGCGTGCACTAAACAAAAACAAACTAGTTTTTTAATGGTTTTTTCAATTGCAGCTGTGGTGTGCAATGGTTATGTTAGCTTTCCAAGCTCATCTTTCGAGTACGACTTCTCGCTAGTCTAGTTTTATCTGCCGTAGTGGACAGCCTACAGTATTTTTTATTATTGCCCAGCAGCCTGTCTGATTTTGGACCCCTAGAGGCTACTACGCAGATACAGCAAAGAACGCTGCTACGTGTGTAACGGACAAACAGCGCAGACACCAAGTGGTAAGGAATTTCACCATAAACTTAAAAAGATGTCAGACCTTGACACAGGAAAAACAGCAGATCAGACTTGTGTAATTTAGAATTAGAATTTCGATTTACAGCTGATGCAAAATTCTTAACGTATCCTTAAGAACCTAAAATGGAACAAAGCTACGAGTTTTTGATAGCATGCGACCGAATCTGTTGAAGCTGCTTCAGATAAGAGATTAAGATTAATCTTGAAGGTGCACATTTGGTTGTGTTGGTTTATTGGTGTTTTTCATAGGAAAAGCGTGCACAAAAGCCGTCACATAGCTCCTAATTGGTCAGGTCTAGCACTTACCAGAAACCAGATTATAAGGCCTCTGACTTAAACTCTGTATGTACTAGCCCACATGTATGCGCAAATTATGTATGATCCAGATGTTGGATGTTTGTTGAAAGCTGATTTAGAAGGCGAAATGTGAAAAAGTGGCGGTTTTTTCGAGCCCGCCAAATTTCAATGACTTTACGTTTGATGTCACTGCTTATGCAATCGGCTAAAATTAAATAATGTACCATCTGTGTTGAGATATGACAGTCTTTTCAATTAATTAATAACAAAGGCAAAGAAACCTAGCAAAAGAGGGGAGAATATAAGAACATAAGCAAAATAAACAACTAAAAGTCACTGGTTAAACAGTCTGCCAAACGTATTTTTAAAACATCAAGGCTGACAGCCTCCCCTCCACAACAGAGATGGCTTCTAATCTGCAACAACTCTTTTTCCGAAAAAGTTCTTGGTGACAGTCTGGTTAGAGTGAATAGGGACTATTTATTCTTACCTACTTACTTCGGATACTTCGGATCGTCCGTTGCGCCAGGAGATTGACGGGGTATGTGTTGAGTGAACAAGAACGAGCAACGGGCGATGGAAAAGCCGGAAACCAGAATTCCGGCTGTTGGTTGGATTGACGATGGCCTGAAAGAAACGGTACGGCAAAGCAGACTAAAGCTCAGGTATGGCGCCGGAGACATGGGGGCGGCGCTTGAACGAGTTAAGGGAGGGGGCCTGCACCACTTGCGGAGGTAGTGAGTTCCAACTGGTAATCACGCGGTAGCTGAAGAAGTATTTAGAGAAGACATGACGAGGGGTAAATTTGGCGCGAAGTTTGAAGGCATGACCTCTAGTACGTTCTTCAGCTGCTAAGTCGAATAACAAGTTCCAGTCGTAGGAGTTTTAATTATGGATCAGTTTATAGACGAGTATGAAATCTTGGCGAAGGCGACGAGTTTCGAGGGTTTGTAGACCGAGAAATCCTAGTCTCTTATAGTACGTCAGATATGAGATACCAGTGAAGTGGGTTCTCCGTTGCACATTTTCGATCACAGTAATGTCTCTCACCAAATGCGGGTTCCAAGCTTCCGACGCATATTCCAGGAGGGGCCGACTAGGCTCTTGTATAATGGTAGGAACATGGACCAAACGTTCTTCTTATAGAGTACATGACGCTAGCTGCGATCCTGGCTTTAGAGGAGCAGTGGTCAGACGGTTTCAAGTCGTGGCTGATAAGAATCCCGAGGTCGCGCACTCGATTAGTGGTCGATAAGGGGCTGTCAAATAGGGTATAAATCTGGTGAGGGTTGTTGCGGCTGAAGTGGATAAGTTCACATTTATTTAATGCAAACAAAAAATTATTATCAAGTGACCACTGAGCAATATTATTAAATTCCATTTGAAAGCAATCGAAGCAGAGCGATGGGTTTCGTCTATCAATTACTCTGGCCAGTCTGGTATCGTCAGCAAACATGCCAACGAAGCAACAGCATTGCATATCGAGGTCATTGATGTATAGCAGGAATAACGTGGGTCCTAGCACTGAGCCCTGGGGTACGCCGCTGGTCACAGGTACCGGGTCAGAAAAGTGGTGGCCGATTTTGACACGCTGCACACGGTTAGACAAAAAAGACTTAATCCAGCCAAGGAGTGGGTCCCGGAAACCGAGATGCATCAGTTTGGCGAGCAGGCGTTCGTGTGGAACAGTGTCAAAAGCCTTGCGTATATCGAGATAGAGGGCGTCAACAGAGTCACCTCTGTCGATAGCTCGCGTGACAAAATGCAAGAAATAGACAAGTTCCAGACCGGTCGTTTTAGATTTTTGGAAACCAAATTGGGCGGAGGTAATTAAGTTAAAGGACGCAGCAAAGGAGAGGATTTCGGCAGAAATGAGTTTTTCGAGCAGTTTGCAGACAGTAGACGTGAGCGAGATTGGACGATAGTTATCAGGGTCATCATGACGAGAGCCTTTTTTTGAATAGCGGAGTAACAGGCAGAGCGCCAGTCGTTTGGGAGTTGGCCAGTCACGAGGGATTGGCGAAAAAGGTGAAATAGAGGCAGAGCAATGGCTGCAGCGCAGTGACGAAGGACGCAGTTAGGGATTCCGTTTTCGCCTGAACCACTGGTTGGCTTCAGTGACATACATAATTTGTAGACATCGATTACTGTGAATGGAATATGCGAAAGCACTGAGTCAGCTGGGCGAAAAGACAGAACAGGACCCAAAAATAGCAGTTGGAAGGAAGAAGCAAATTGTGCGTTAAATCGATTGGCGGTTTCTGCATCAGACGTAATCACATTTCCATTATTGTCGACCAGCGGTCCCGGCGCGATGTTCAGTTTCAATTTGCGCCTGGAGTGCGACCAGAACCGTTTTGGGTAGCGACTAAGGTTAGCGGCAAGTTTCCTCTCGTAGGCGGTTTTTGACTTGAGGACTAGATAGTCTGTGAGGGCAGAAGTTTGTCGATATTTGTCCCATGAGGCCTGGGTTAGCGAGCGCTAGCGCTGGTATGTACGAAACGCATTTTTTTGGCGGCGGATAGCGGCACTGGCCTCCCGGTCGCACCAGGGAGGGCTGCGTTTGCGAACAGTAGCTAATGGGCAGTACAAAGTTATCCGTTTTTGGAGGCACGATTTAAGCCGTAGCCACATAGTATCGACACTAGGTGGAGGGTCGGAAAATTCAAGGTTAGAGGAAACGAAGCGACAAAATTCATTCCAGTTACATTTGGACCAACAGCGGTGCTTGATGTGCGGTTGGGTGGGTAGGGAGGCGGCATTTAGGGAAAAAATGACAGAACCGTGGTCAGAGTTGCCTACAGGGCAGCCAATAGATACATCAGCAACGAAGTTATTGTCATTACAAAAAACTAAATCCAAAATATTTCTTTTGCGTGTGGGTTTGGAGACGAGTTGGCAAAAATTTGCTTCAAAAAGGCAGTCGAAGAATGCATCCCAGCAAGCAGGGCCAGTATAGTTGGACCAGTCTATGTTGGGGTGATTAAAGTCACCAGTTAGTAAAACCAAGTCATAAGTTAGGCCGCTTGAGAGATGAGAGAGAGCAACGCAAGATTTTTCTCAGGGGTATTATTTGGGGCTCTATAGGCACAGAACAACAGAACTTTGGAAAGGTAACTTTGAACTTTGGAAAGGTAACTTCGCAAGCGATGCAGTCGTCATAGGTAGAGGTATCGAGGTGGGATAAACATGCTTTAAGCGTATTAGACACATATATTCCGACCCCACCACCCGGAGATTTTCGATCAGAACGAAAAAAGTTAAAGCCGTCCAAACAAAATTCAGAGTCGTTAACTCCGGGGCGCCCCTATGTCTCCGTCACCAAAATAATACTCGGTTTAAGACTGTTACAGTACAATTCCAGAGAGGGCATTTTAGGGATTAGCGATTGAGCATTAAATAACAGACATATAAAGTTAGCAGCGCACATATTGTTAGCAAAAGCATAGGTATTAGTAACCGGTACACTGGGGCACGTGGTGGTTAGGTTCAGCGCTGGCTCTGGAAGCGCTGCGGAGGTACCCCGTTTTTTGGCACCACTCTACCACGGTGAATAATGACATCCAGGCCAGCAGCCTTTTTGGCCTTGAAATCATTATAAAACTGCAGGTCTTCAGCACGCTGCAGTGGAGTCATATCATGCTTAACACTACACTTTTTAAAACGAGGGTCAACATTTGGGTCACCGAGGTGTTTGCAGCCACGTAAAACCTTGGATGGGTCTGATGAGTTTTCAAACACTTCTTTCAGGGGGGGGGGGAGGCCGAGCGATTTTAGGTCTGGTGGGATTTACAGATTTGACACTAATTACGTCGACAATAGACACATTTGCCGGGTCAACCTTAGTCGCCACCAACAACTGATTCAGCAAATTGCGATCGTTAGGGGTTTCTTCCAAATTAAAAATCATCAGGTTACGTTCTCTACGTTGCTGGTCTTTAATTTTCGACGCAGCCTTAGCGATCAAGGCGGATTCGTCCGCCACCGTGGCGCACGTGGAAATTGACCCCTGGTAATTTTGACCGCCAGAAGAACCAGAAAGAATAAGGTCTCGAAGCTCAGAGACTTCAGCAGAAAGTTGGGTGATAGCGGCAGAGTTTTTTTGTAGCCCGTCAAACATTTGCTTCGTTGTTGGCAGACAACTAAGGCACGACCAGAAAACCTGAGTTTTTTGTAGATCTCCTTGACCAGGGCAGTAGTGACGTTCGCGCAGGTCGTATGGAACCAGAAACGGCAGGTGCAGCATTGGACGTGGGGATCGCCAGCTAAGACGTTGATAGGTTTCCCACAGGAGGCATGGTTGCAAGTTTTATCCTCATCCGTCAGAGCGTCAACGGATCGGGTACGGGTGCTATGGGCCATCATCAATGGTGGTACAGAGTAATTAAGCAACCTGAATGAAGTTCTATAATTCTAATAAAGTTCTAAATTCTATACTATCTAATGGTATAACAAGCAGAGCCCATGCAAAATGGGCAAACAAATATCAAACCTAATATTATCACTATGTGAAATGAAACCGGCTGCGCAGCAAACAATTATAACAGACCGAATGACCAAAAATGGATACATGTATTATTGGATCGACACTCGACAGTTGTGAGACTTTCTAAATTTACTGCACGTGTAGTAAATGGATGAAATAATTTTGCATCGTGATGTCGACTGCGTAGCAATATTTAACATAGCCGCAGAACAGACACATTTGGCTCACACACTCACGTTCACTTACACCCGCACAATCACATGAGTCAAAACATACACAAATGCACACACAAATCCTTCCAAAGTACACGTTACCATTGCACACACCTCATTCTAAGGAAGCCTGCTGCGCTGTTGCGCAGCAGGTCAAATCAACTTTAAAATCAAAGTGTGTTATTAATTATTAAAATTTGCATAATACTGCTTGTTCAGTTTAACTGAGCTACTAGTTCAAAAGCTTTTGTAACTGGTAATAGAATATTAGCATGTCACTTGTTACAGACTGGTGCAATAGATAAACTTGAATAGGATTATATACCATAGCAATCCTCTCGGATGGTGATTTTGTATCCCTCAGAGCGTTTTTTGCCACAGTAGCAACCTAAAATTTTCCGCTATACAGGTGTGAAAGCAGCTGTGGAAGCGTGTTAGTGCGAGTAAAACAATTATTTAATGACATGATACTGATTATATATATATCAACTACACATGTTCGATTCATAGAACTAGCAGTTACTTTTTCTGACATCTTCCCGCCCCGCGCACATGAGGCCACAGACATATATACAATATTCTGGCAATTAGTGTTTAATCAAGTACATATGTTCAATATTTGAAATCATTCATTCCATTCAAAGTTAACAGGCCATTGAACTGAGCTGCAAGCTGTAGAGTTAGAGTTGTAGAACTGAGTTCCTAATAGATTTTCTTCACATTGCGTTAAAATAAAACTGATTTAGTTGGAACTTGAACCATGTCCACTGAGTAGCAGTGTGTGTTTGCATCATTGATACGAGAATTAGAAAATCCAACCCTTGTGGCTGCTGGGTGGTTGAAATCAGACTTCCAACTTGGTCGCTATTGGGTGGCCCAACCCAATTCTATGGCGTTGGCCGTGAAAAACCAAAAGCTAGCTGAAGTCTAATATTCATCCTTGATGACCAACAGCCGGCCGATTTCCCAACCTCCCACTTCCAAGTACTGACAGTCTCCTTCAACAACAGAATTTGAAACATTGATGAGACAGTAGTGGAACCACAAAACGTAATAACTGCCTCACCCAGAAGTCACTTAGCGATCACGCAAGTTCACCACATGCATCTTGAACACTAAAATTGTTGAAAACTAGATTATTGACCGATCGTCCTTGTATTGTGACAGTAAATTGTTTAAGGCTCTTGAATCTTTTATATACGAATCGTAGAGCATTTAACTATCTTCTGCATGCTTTATATACATTTCGATAGCGCAATTTTGAAAGCAGACAACTTTAATTGAGCACTGTCAGTTGCATCACTCAAGGCCAGTCGATCTTTGCAATCCTTCCAAAAAAATCCGTAGTTTTTCTCCCCCAGGGACTGTTGGGTAACGGCAGCGACGGAACGCTCTGCTGCCAATTTGTGGAAGCGTGTTAGTGCGAGTAAAACAATTATTTAATGACATCAAGAGTACATAATAGCGTCTCACTCTATATAGAAGAAGAGTGAGACACTCTCCAGCCTGCTTGTGTTCTAGCACAGGCAGATGCGCTGGTCGTTTTCAGGCTACATGTTGACATTCTATGCAACATGTGACTGGCCAATCAGAAGCGAGCTTCTATTCTCTGATTGGCAGAAGCCTGTGCACGTGCTCCAATCATAAAACGGGATAGGAATAAAGGTTAATAACTAATTATTTATTCATAGTCTGGTTGTAAAAACATTAAAAAAGGTTTGCAAATACCTTTGGGGATATTTTGTCAAACTTTCAGCGAAATTGATTGAGAAACTTTGAGGAAATTCAGAAAAGTTTGTATCTCAAAAGTTTCTCAATCAATTTCGCTGAAAGTTTGCCAAAATATCCCTAGAGGTATTTGCAAACCTTTTTTAATGTTTTTGCAAGCAGACTGTGAATAAAT
Source organism: Trissonchulus sp. WLG1_4 (assembly GCA_030248245.1). NCBI lineage: Eukaryota > Metazoa > Nematoda > Enoplea > Enoplida > Ironidae > Trissonchulus > Trissonchulus sp. WLG1_4. The sequence continues at coordinate 15,252 of JASANF010005288.1, forward strand.
AATGAGTTATTAAGCTTTTATCCCTATCTTAATGCTTAGCAACGCATCAGCGATTATATACTAAAGTGTGTTACGCAGGGAATCTACGCGCTGATTGGCCAGTCACTTGTTGCATAGAATGTCAACATGTAGCCTGAAAACGACCAGCGCATCTGCCTGTGCTAGAACACAGGCAGGCTGGAGAGTGTCTCACTCTTCTTCTATATATAGTGAGAAGCTATTATGTACTCTTGATGACATGATACTGATTATATATATATATCAACTACACATGTTCGATTCATAGAACTAGCAGTTACTTTTTCTGACAGGAGCTACCACTGAAAATTGAATAACGATTTGACAGTGACTTCAAAGAATAGCTGAGAAACTGCAGTCTTATCATTTTTAAATTACACTGCTTATAACACCGCCACTAGGTACCTACATTACTGTCGACCTGTGCAAATGAACCTTCTGGCTCAGACAAAAGACATTTAATAAAGTACTTTGTGGTAGGTTTGTTAGTGGTAGTGTGTTTCCTTCAGGGCGTCGTTTGCCACAGTAGCAAGCTTCAGGTTACCGTTTTTTAACAATATAGACAAAAAAGTATTCAATGGAGTTATTTATTTGGAGAGAAGACTGGTATTTTCCAATGGAGCTATCTCCAGAAAGCTCAGTCATTGTACCTGTACTTTGACGCAAGCGCAATTATTGTTAAAATTTGTGGTGAAACCCTAAAGCAAACATTTTAGTTTGATGAATTAAATGTTTACCTGCTTTTTCTTGAGTCTCAGCTAAATTTGATTGACCTCCGTCATCTGTTATTACTTAGAATTTTCAATAACTTTGTATATATATTATATATATATATATATATATATATATATATATATATATATATATATATATATATAATATATATTAAACTGGAGAATAGTACCAACAAGCAGCAATTTTATGCAAAATTTATTGAGTGTTGATCCATGGCCGTGATCCATCAACAGCAGTATTGCAGTCTTGTCCAACAGCAGTGATTTTCAGTGCAACTGTTCTTGTCCAACAGTAGTAATTTTCAGTGCAACTGTATAATCGGTAAATTAGAATAGAATAGCTGGAAGAAATCTCTTCTAAAGAAGTTTAACCTGTCGCTCACATTTTTTCTACTCTCATAACAGTTCCGCGGTATTTTTTTCAAAACTGTTGGCAAAATTTTCGTCAATTGTGTGCCAATACTCACCAAAAAACAGGTTTTATAGCGCATGCACCAACATCCAATACATAAACATGAAGGATTTAGGATTTACGAAGGATTCCATGAAGGACGAAGAGAGGCACAGTCTTACATCTGACCCGACTCTTTCTTCAATCAATCTCCAGATTTCGTTCCCCAATTAAAAACTGCGTAGCGCTTCCCCCTCTGTCGACGGATCCACCCCCCCCGAATTCCTCAGCTTTTATATGTGTGTGCATGACTTGAATTTTCCAAACCCACATTAGGGCACAAACCGACTCACCACAGGGTTTAGCAAAAACGGTCTGTTCGGTCAGTGCATGTTGTGTGTAAATTATCAAAATGTTCACGAAAGAAAAAATACAATGCATAATGGATTATAAATTTACCCCATTGCCTAGTAAACCTCAAGCTTGGTGTATACCTGGCTGTATTTGTGTCTGTATGTCAGTACAGAAGTTGTAAATGCACTCTTGTTTACAGTAGTTTACGTCTTCCAGTCTAGCTCACACACAAGAAATTTGATTTCCAAAATTTTGCACAGAAACTACATAGAAATTAAGCTATATACAGAATAAATCAGACTGTTACTGAGAATGTTTTAACCGGGCTTTAGCCTGTATATGTCATTTGATTCAGGTTCCGTTTACAGTAAAAGTTAACGGGCAGTTTGCTAAGTGGTTGTTGTGATAAACGCTTATATACTCGACCAATTAAATACCAATAGGAAACTGTTATGCCAAACTATTATTAAGATTTTTTTGATTGGAAAGTTGTTTTCAAATACCTTTGAGACCATTGTCAAGGTGCGCTTGCTTAGTTTTGAGACGACTTTTGCTCCTTTTTTGATGCTTAGTTTAAATAATTTTGGAAGTCATTTAATTATTCATTATCTGGTTTCCGATAATTGAAGCGTCAGTGACGAAAAATTCCTGTTTAGGGACTTAAAAACAATAAAAAACACCTATCTGGCCATTTCGGCCCTACAGTAACCTAGTTAGCAACAACAAAACGAAGCTAGCTGGTTGGCTGCTTGGCCACTTCACACACATAACGGTAAAATTACTCTTACACACGCACACAAATTTGCTACAGAAAATACACGTAGACGTGTATTTTACGTAAGGCAAAACAAATGTAAAGTCCTGTCGCTACTGAGGTAGCGACAGGAAAAATACCACCCTGGAAATGGATAAATTTTTAAAAATTTACACTATTTCCTACTTCAGTCGGTTTTGACTTCTCATCAAAATGATAGTCCGTTCGAACAGTACTTTTCTGGAAGTTTCGTTTTATCGCAGAGCCCAAGTTCGTTGTGTTAACTTAAGGGGGTAATTGCGTTTTTAGGTGTTTTTTTGAGACACCATAGCTCAGCGTTTACAAATTCAAATCACAAGCGGTCTTTTGCATTAGGAAGAACAATATTTTTCCTAAATGTATGCCATGCATTGAAATTTTACCTGTAATTTTGTTTCCAATATAAGCCACTAAAGAAAGGTCCTTTCCAAAATATTACAATTTTTTTCAAAAAGTTTGCGCCACAGCTCTGAATCATACGATTACCTGTTGGGGCTGAAAGTTGGTAAGGTTTTTGACATGTTTAAAATCCCCAGGCATGTCCCCCACTTTTTTAATAACTAGTCAATTTACTGAGAAAATAGCTGAAAAGCAAACGCACCGAAAATTTAAGATATTTTTTTGTAATTAAAACCCTCTAAAAATGTCCACAGGTGAAATTTCGAAAAAGTGAGAGACATGCCTGGGGATTTTGACCTCTACAGTACTGTACCAAAAATTCATGCTCAGGCGTCACTTATAACTTGAGTACTGGTGGCGCAAAGTTTACATAGAAATCACAAAAACCTCGAAAACGCAACTACCACCTTAACTGCAGATCAGTGCGAATTTTACGGTTCCCAGTTTGCCAGGTCATTTGCATATACCCAGCTTAGTTTCACATGGATTTCTGGACTTGTTTTGGTGAACTCGATTTTGGGACTATTAGGATATATGTTGCTGTTTTGCATCTTTCGTAACAAAGAATTCTGCGCTACCAGTTTTATTTACCATAAAGCCATTGCTTGCGTTGAAGTTGTGTATCTCGTGGCTGAGTCATTAATTTCAGTTGTGAATCTCTTTACTGGGCTTTCTTGTGCTCGAAGTATAATATGTTATAATTTGATAAACGTTGTCTGTTTATATATAACTGTCAGTAGCCCCAATATAAGTAGAACTTTAACGTTAGTTGTCACTGTGGAAAGGACCTTGGCAATTTGCTTCCCTTTGAAGTTCCAGTATTTTAATAAACGCAAAATCGCGCTAATTTTGGTAATGACTACTTGTTTTCTGTGCTATACTGTCGGAAGCTTCCCGTTTTTTGTGCAGTGGACATGGTATAATAACGTTACAAATGTTTACGTCAAACGTTATAGACACAATTTCCTGCTGAAAATTCTGTCCCAGCAGGATAAAATTTTATTCGCTTACACTCTTACAATAATATTACTAATGTTTGGCCTAAGTCTGCTTGTTGTGCGACAATTAATTGCAAATCGTGCCAAATGCTCAAGTCGCAGAAGCAGCGGGAACGAACAGTATGAAATAAATTTGTGTATATTGCAAATTTCTCTTGTGATTCCATTTTTTTTGCATTGTGGGTTATTAATCTGTATCCTTGTCTTTGATCTATTTAGGCCGTGGAATACCCGTGGCTATTATAATTTAATTATAAGTTCAGAGAATTACATGAAAATAGCCTCATGGTTGCGAAATCGCGAAATTCGATCGGCGTTAAATATTATTCGGGTTTTTTTTTGGTGCTTTTGCACACTCAAGCAATTTTTATTTATATGTCGCCTTCAACAAAAGATTTCGAACAGCTTTTGTGGCCCTTTTTACGAAACAAGAGAATACTTAAGGACAGAATCGCAGTTTTTCTTTTGCACTCGTTTTTCTGTCACATTTATAAACTTTGTTTATAAATTTATGAAGATTTATAGTTTTCTTTCAACAAAGAAATTTAACACAGTTGCACGTCACGTAATCAAGAAGAAGCCAATTTAGTCTCTAATGAAGTTTACTGCAGCTGTCGTTTAACTTAGTATATAACTATGGTTTAGCTGCGATGTGGCAGCATTTTAAATGAAGCACCAGTCCATTTTGAAGACCGAATTTTTTAGTTTAATTGAAATACAGTGGAAAAGTTTTGACAGTCGCATGTCACAGACGGGCGTAATATGTGAACACCGATGCATGCGACTATATACTGCAAGAATCAAGTCCGACGGTGGTATTTCATCAGTCAAAGCACCTTTTTTTCCAATAACTAGTTCTTTGGTTTCGGTTTGTTGAGCGGTATAGAGACAAAGAACTATTCATGGAACTATTTACTAAAATGAACACGAGTGTTCTCAAATAGAAATTGAACTTGTGTTTATAAATGGCAATATGATACTCTTGTTTCAAACTTTGTCTACTTTCTATATAGTGGCACTGTTTTTACCCAAGTATTTTATATTTTAATCGTCAATGGAAGCTCCATTGTACCTGTGTTTAAGTACAATTGCTAAAAGTGTGGCAAAACCTTAAAGCAAACATTTTAGTTTGATTACTCAAATGTTTTAGTTTTCCAGAGTTTCAGCCTGGTAAATTTGGCAGATCGCTACTATTTATAAGAATTTTCATTACTTGCATATGGAGTAAAGATCGATAGAAAAGTCCAAAATACAGTAAGCACGAAAGTTACATTCATACACGGTTTAAATAACTACATTGTTGAATGCGGTGCGTATTGATTTTATCAAAATGATAACACAGACGAACAGTACTATTTTGGCAGTTTCGTTTTATCGTAGTTTCCAAGTTCGTTGCGTTAATTTAACTGCAGCTCAGTGCGAATTTTACGGTGCCGAGTTTGCCAGGTCATTTGCATATGTCCAGCGTAGTGTCACATGGATTTCTAGCCTTTTTTTGGCGATCTCGATTTTGGGAATATTAGGATACATTTTACTGTTTTGCATCTTTTGTAACAAAGAATTCTCCACTACCAGTTTTATTTACCATAAAGCCATTGCTGGCGTTGAAGTTGTGTTTCTCGTGGCTGCCTTATTAATTTCAGTTGTGAATCTGTTTACTGGGCTTTCTTGTGCTCGAAATATAATATGTTTCAATTTGATCAACTTTGTTTGTTTTTATATAGGGTTCAGCAGCCCCTTTGTGAGTACAACATTAACCTTAGTTGTCACTGTGGAAAGGACCTTGGCAATATGCTTCCCTTTGAAGTTCCAGTATTTTAATAAACGCAAAATTGCACTAATTTTGGTACTGGCTACTTGTTTTCTTTGCTATACTTTAGGAAGCTTCCCGTTGTATGTCCAATGGTCATGGTATAACAACGTTACGAAAGTTTACGTTAGGCGTTATAGACATAATTTTCTTCTGAAAATTCTGTCCCATTATGAAAAATTTCTATATGCTTACGATCTTGCGATAAAGTTTCTGATGTTTGGCCTAAGTCTGCTTATTGTGCGACAATTAATTGCAAATCGTGCCAAATGGTCAAGTCGCAGAAGCAGCGGGAACGAACAGTATGAAATAAATTTGTGTGTACTGCAATTTTCTCTTGTGGTTCCATTGTTTTTGCGTAGTATTTTTACCGTAGCTGTCCTTGTGCTTGATTTACTTGAGCCGTGGAACACCTTTGGCTATTATAATTCGGTCATAAATTCTGAAAATTACTTGAAAATTGCCGCATGGTTGAAAAATCGCAATATTCGATCGGCATTAAATATTACTCTGAGTTTTTTCGGCGCTTTTGCTCACGCGAGCAACTTTTATTTGTATGTCGCTTTGAACAAAAGATTTCGAACTGCTTTTGTTGCTCTTTTTACGAAACAGGAAAATACCTAAGTATGTAGTTCCAGAATAGCCGTTTATCTTTTGCACCCGTTTTTCAGACATTCATAGTTATAAACTTTGAGTGATGTGACTTGTAATTTTATTAACTACACCAAAAAGTTCTAAGTGTATTTTTGATGCGTTAAAAATTCTATCGTTAAGACTAGCTACCACGTTGGCTTGCTGAACTGTAAGCCAGTGTGGTATATAGCTAGTCTTAACTTTTTGTTCCTTCTAGAGAAGGAACTATTGTTTTGATCCATAGTTGTTGCAGTGCAAAACACTGCTGCACGCACTGGATGGCCTATATGTTTTGTGTGTAAATCCAGCTTGGTGCTCGCTGCTTTATTCTTGTCTGCGTATATGCAAGTACGTAATCAATCAATCAATAATTGATGGTGTGTTGTAACAGTGGACAGTTGTAACAATTTCGCAGCCTCGGCACCGGAATGTTTCACCAGCAGTATTTAAGTGATCCTGAAAAATACTGTTTATCGCTTCTTAGAGCTGATGAGCTCAGATCAAAGCGTAACATTGAGCCTAACGGCTAGATGCAGCGGGATGCTTAACATCCTGCAGCATTGTTTTTGTACGTTGTGAAATTAGTTTAGGTCGTAGAGTACAGAGGATACGCAGTGTAGATAAAAATTAGCTAGGTAGTGATAGTGATAGTTTAGCCCACACTACGTATGGAACAGAGTAGGTAGGTAGAATAATAAAGGTAAACACCGGGGAAGGAACCTTGCCCCTTTTGGGGGCTACTTGTTTCAACTGATTAAATATGGTAGTGGGCAGTTTTGGGCATAGTCTATAAAAAGTGCGGTTATTTTGTTCCCATGTACTTAACCGATCACTCTGAACGAGCTTGGAAAAAGTCCTGTGTAAAAAAAACTGCGACTCTGGAACTTCCACCTCAAACGTCGTGGGCTTAATCGGGTGTTGAACGTTTGTTTGTGGGACAAACACAGTCTCAAAGGAGTCATAACTGGAATGGAACAGACCGAATGTGACAAAAATAAGCCTTTTGGTACTCGGAAACGGGCTAGATTTTTGAAATAGTTCTTTAAATAGTTTTTTAGTTTCCCAACATTTTTGTGTCCGAGTGTTGTTCTTTTGTGCAATATTTCAAGCATAACATCAAACATTATTCTGGTTCTGTATAATACTATATTATCAGCTAGCTTGCCAGTGGACCAGTGGTATATGCTATATATACTATGTATATAGTATCGATGAGCGTTACTGACTTCTACAGTATAGTGCAGTGCCGCTCCCAGAAACAATTGGGAGGGAACGATTTTTCCATTTTTTGAAATGTGGTAAAATGGTATTTTTCGCATTTTCAAGACGAAAATGACAAAAATAGTATTGTTCAAAGCCACATCATAACTAAAACTTGCGCTCAGAAGAACACGAAAAATTACGCAGTCGGTGTCTGAGGGCGCAAGCGCAATCGTAAATGCGAATTGTGGTTTATGGTGAACATGCCCAAAAATGTGTACAGTAAATGTGTGTGTGTGTTCAGTGGTCTCTAGTTAAAGTCAGTTTTTCAAAGGTTGTATTGATCGATAGAGGGCACAATAGTGCTTGCTGATTACATCTCGTTTTCCAAAAAAGGGTCATTAATGAGAGGCAAATTTAGGCCCACAAATTATTGAAAATTTTGACTATGTACGAACACGAAGGTCTTGCATTGAGTTTCGCAATAAGTGAATGTTGCCTGCATAAGCCACACTTAATTTATGAACAATATTAAAACTTTTTACTTTTCAGCATATGCGGAAGGCCAGAAAGAATTCAAAAGCTATGTATGCACTCAAAGGTAGACGCCGTATTAAAGGGGGGGGGGGCGGGGTCAAAAATCAAAGTTCGCCAATTTTGCTTATTTTCACATATTATGTTACTCCCCCAAGGCACCCCAACCGCAGATAAGATTTAAGCTTGAAGGGGCACTTTTGGTTCAGTGCGTTTGTCAGTGTATTTATATACGGAGAAGTGCGCAAAAAAGCCGATAAATAGCGGTTAGTTGGGCAACTACTTCACATGTGTGCGCAAAGTCTGTGATCCGGATTTTCGATACGTAGTGTCAAATCTAAAATAGAGGGCGAAACTTGAAAAAATGGCCGTTTTTTGGGCCCTCCAGATTTGAGTGACTTTACGTTTCGCATCACTACTCAGGCAGGCCATGGGCAAAAATTTAAAAAAATGGATCATAAAGGATGAGATATGACATTAGGCTATCGAATCATGTAAAAATCAGCTTCGTCAGTATTAACAAAAATTTCGAGTAGAGGGACGCTTTGCAACCACAAAAAACTTTTTTGTGCCTATGATTTACACGTTTAATTCAATGTTTGGGAGCCCCTAGTAAAAAATTGGCAAAAGCATTGGTTCCAGTTTGTTACATCTGCGATGCGCCTTGACTAGGACTGGGACTAGGACCTTGACTGGGACTAGGACTCGGACCTTGACTAAGCGAATCGGAGAACTTAAAATTTTCACTTGTACAGTTAGCCCCGCCCCCAAGCAATCTAGATGTAAAAATTTGCTCAATTGGTTTCGTTATAGCTATAAAATTACAATTTACCTACAATTGTATATCAGGGCACGTGAGCATCAAAAGTGTTCTGCTGAGCGGCAGTCGTATCTGCTGACAGTCTGACACATGGAAAAACGCACATTGCATGCGAGCGATTTTGATACTCCCTACCACCGATGCCAGCCACATGACGCCCTCCCATGCGTCATCAAATGGGGTGTCCCACCTCGTGTGAGATCATGGGACACCACGCGCGTTTTCCCAGTGTGAAACTGACCCTCGGATAGGAATTTCACATAAAAATGTATATAACAAAAATATAACATAAAACTATAACATAAAAATTGATGTGTTCACTCTTGTTGCTTTTCAAGTCAAAACGCTAAGTTAAAATGCGAACAATAACGCATATGAAGATCATATATATATAT
>JASANF010005289.1:0-10107 GCA_030248245.1 Trissonchulus sp. WLG1_4
GTTGCTCAGAAGGTATTCAGCAGGGCCGGTATTCATAAAAGTCGAGATAAAAAGCTCGGCTTTTTATCCGTAAGTCTGGCTAGAAAAAGCCGGCATAAAAAGCTAGGCTTATGCGCAAGCTTGGATTTTTATTCGAGCTTTTTGTTTAAGGTGGTACTAACGAATGTGCAGTTTTTTTAAACTTTTGAAAAAATTTAGTTGATTCAAACGCCATTTTCTTGAGAATAAAGTCAGCAAAAAATTAATTCGTATTCATATAATGACGTATGCAGTTAGCGGGATTATGTGAAAAAATTTTAGGAGCAAGCCAAGCCAACAAGCCAAACCACACAATTTAACAGTTCTGGCCACTTTTCTAAGCGCATGCAAAACGCATAAACTCAAAAATAAATATGAATAAACTTTTGCAAATTTTCTAGACCCAAAATGAAAATTTTTTTAATTGCTTTTATTTTTGCGTAGATATAAAACCTGAAAGTTGCGTGTGAATAGACACTTTTGACTTTGAAAGCTTATATTTCATTTAGTAATTGACAAATCATAAAATCGTGCATTTTGGGTCTAGATAATTTATTTTTAAAGATTTGTGCTTTTTTTGCATGTTTTTGTTGTTTAAACTCTTTAAAAAGTGGCCAGATTTTAAAGTGCTCAAAAAAGACAAATTGGTCCACTTTTAACACGTGCCATACAAATGATCTTTAGAGTTGTGCAACAAAACTTCGCATAATTGTAGAAAGAAAGTAGCGCTTTCGAACGGTATAAAGAATGTGCCCTTAAGGTGGTACTAACGAATGTGCAGTGTTTTTCAACACGCTAGTATTCAATAATTAATTAACTTTAGAGCATATTCTTTATATCGTTAGAAAGCGCTACTTTTCTTCTACATTTAAGTAAAATTTTATTGTACAACTGTAAAGATGATTTGTATGACACGTGTTAAAAGTAGACCAATTTGGCTTTTTTGAGCACTTTCAAATCTGGCCACTTTTTGAAGAGTTCAAATAACAAAATCATTCGAAAAATGGCAAAAATATTTAAAAGTGAATTATCTAGACCCAAAATGCACGAATTTATGGTTTGTCAATTATTAAATGAAATATACGGTTTCAAAGTAAAAAGTGTCTATTCACACTCAACTTTCGAGTTCTATATCTGGGCAAGAACATAAGCAATTTAGAAAATTTTCATTTTGGGTCTAGAAAATTTGCAAAAGTTTATTCATGTTCATTTTTGTGTTTATGCGCTGCGCATGCGCTTAGAAAAGTGGCCAAAACTGTCAAATTTCCATTTTCCTGTTGTGTAGTTTGGCTTGTTGGCTTGGCTTGCTCCTAAAAATTTTTCACATGATCCTGCTAACTTCATTTGCCACTTTGTGCATATGAATCGACTTTTGACAGACTTTATATTCAAAAAATACAGTTTGAATCAACTAATTTCTTTCAAAAATTTAAAAACCACTGCACATTCGTTAGTACCACCTTAAGGTGGTAGTGTCGCCAAAGCAGTTTTGCTCATAGGCTGCAAAATGAGAACTTTTTGCTTTGAAATTGTACGTTCACTGAGAAACTAATGAAATGCCATATGGTGTCAAATAAATACTGCCGGGCACTAGACTACCAATATCCTCCAATATTTTTAACCAATCACCATTTGTGAGCCAGACATCACACAATAGAGACATAAAAGTTTAAAAAATCAAACCAGATATCAGATTGGCCAGCTTGTGAAGTATATGTAATGTTTTGACGCACAATTTTTTTGCCACAAATAAGAAAAATTAAAAATGAAGGTTGGTTTTTCTTTTGATTTCAAAATAAGTGTCTAATTTTTTCACAATTTATCATTTTTGTTGTGCGTACTTTACAGGTTACGCACAGTTTCACAGTTCAAACAGGCATTACTGCACAACCACTCAAGCAATTTGCACTAAATTTTGTGTGCATAGACTAGAGCATCTGTGCTTTTACTTTGTGTAAAGAATCTAGACAAAAAGTTTTTTAATTGTGACGAAAATATGGAATGTGAATAGGTTTTCAGAAAGTCATTTTTCCGACTTTGCGACTTCACTGCTAACTGTATGCTGCATCAATTTTGCTGAAACTTGGCAAAAATATTTGCCTTGAAACATATTTTTAGAATATATAAAGAACAATGACCTATTTTTCACTGAAAAAGTTTTATAGTCGCGCAAAATCGACTGCTTTTGCGACACTACCCCCTTAAGTCAATTAATTATTGAATACCAGCCTGTTGAAAAACACTGCACATTCGTTAGTACCACCTTAAGGTGGTAGTAACGAATGTGCAGTGTTTTTCAACAGGCTAGTTTTCAATAATTAATTAACTTTAGCGCATATTTTTTATATCGTTAGAAAGCGCTACTTTTCTTCTACATTTAAACAAAGTCTTATTGTACAACTGTAAAAATGATATGTATGGCACGTGTTAAAAGTAGACCAATTTGGCTTTTTTGAGCACTTTCAAATCTGGCCACTTTTTGAAAAGTTTAAAGATCAAAAACATGCGAAAAATGGCAAAAAAAATTAAAAGTGAATTATCTAGACACAAAATGCACGATTTTATGATTTGTCGATTATTAAATGAAATATACGGTTTCAAAGTAAAAAGTGTCTATTCACACTCAACTTTCGGGTTCTATATCTGCGCAAAAATATAAGCAATTTGAAAAATTTTAATTTTGGGTCTAGAAAATTTGCAAAAGTTTATTCATGTTCATTTTTGTGTTTATGTGCTGCGCATGCGCTTAGAAAAGTGGCCAAAACTGTTAAATTTCCATTCTCCTGTTGCGTAGTTTGGCTTGGCTTGCTCCTAAAAATTTTTCTAAAAATTTTCCTAAAAATTTGATCCCGCTAACTTCATTGGCCATTTTGTGTATATGAATCAATTTTTTACAGACTTTATTTTCAAAAAAAACAGTTTGAATCAACTAAATTTTTTCAAAAATTTAAAAATCACTGCACATTCGTTACTACCACCTTAAGGTGGCGCTCAGGGGAACCGACTTTGGCGTTTAATTGTTTTTAGCGATATTTTTGACCATAATATCTTGAAGAGAAGTTGTTCAGAATAAAAAAAGCTTTCATTTGATGTGCATATTACGCTAAAAAAATTTTTCAAATTTTTTTGACCATTTTTTTACTTCTAGCGAAAATTTAGTTATCGCGATATAAATTAATTACATATTTCACTAAAATGTGCGTTTTCTTAGCTTTAAATTGATGTATTGAACATGCAAATTTGTTGAAGCTTTTCTGAGCTATTTAGCCTCGAAACTAGCAATCCAAAAATGAATCACCTAAAAAGCTGATAAATCTTCCAAAATGTCAAATTTTTGATTTATTTTCTTAAAAAATTGATAATGACTTTTGGTAAATTTTTTAACGGAATTATGCATTACTATGAAAGGTCTAATTTTTGAAAAAGTGAAACGTGTGGGCAAACCTCACATTTTTGCGTAGCGAAGTCGACTACTTTTTTTTGATCTAGCTCCCTGCTGCCGATTGGAATCGAGTTGAAATTTTGCACAATGAAAGAAAGAATATAAATGCAGACGTCGAATTTTTTAGATTTTTAATTTTTGGCTCTCAGCACTTTTTGTAGCCGCTCAAACACAGCTGATTTTTGAAAAATCGATTTTTTGAAAAATCAATAATCGAAATTGAAAATCGAAGACTTTTGACGTCTAGATTTTTGAAAGATCTTTCGATCGACACCAAGATCACCAAAATCGGTTAAGATTTCGCCGAGCTAGGTCGAAAACAAAATTAGTGTGAATAGGAAATTTGACATGGTCATAAAATTTGACATAATTGCATTAAAGTGCTGAAGAGTACTGGAAATAGGTTTTTTTGAGCCCACTTTGACATACAATTAAAGTGGTATTGCTACTCATTGCATGAGGTTAGTTCCAACATGACTTTTTTTGCTGAGCGCTACCTTAAGGTGGCACTCCTGAAATGTGGGTTTTGGCCATTATTTTGAAAACGCGCAAAAATAAACATGCATCCTAAGAACAAAAGTTGATCAGAAATGAATTTCTTTCAATTTGATGCACATATCACATCAAAAATTTTTTGAACATTTTTGAGCAAATTTCGTCAAGAAAAATAGGGCCCGTATTCACATACTAACACTAACGGTTAAAGTTAGTGTTTACACTAAGTGTTAGCGCTTATAAGCGCTAAGTGTTATTCACATACTTAGTGTTTATTTAAGCGCTTAGCAAACACTAACGCTTAACTTAGCGTTTCAATTTTGTATTCACATACTTAAAAGTTAGTGTTTCGTTTAAAATTAAGCGCTTAAGGGGGCGCTCCGGGAATCGGGGGTTAAATCAAAAATTGGCAAAAAAGTTGGCAAATGTCAAACTTTACTATACATATATGTAGTATGGCACAAAAGAATACTGGAGGCAAAATTTCAAATCACGTGATCATGTCACGTGACGCCCAGAGCACCAAACGTGAGTGAATTTTCGGCAAACGATAACTCTGCTTATGCTTTGCCTATAGTCACACTTTATATACCAAAATGTAGCTTATGCGCTTCTCTAGTTGAACATTATTTTGGTTTTTAACCTTTATGTCAAGTTTGGATAAAAAATGGCATTATGTGTTTTCGAAGTCGAACTCTGAGAAATAAATTTCATATAAACAAATTTCTAAGCTTTATTTTAAAAAACTAAAAAATGTTCAACTGCGCAGAGCATAAGGCTATAATTGTGCAAAATTTTGTATGAAAATATCTTACCAGCATTTTATAATCGAATGCCGAAAAATTGGTTTTGTATTCACACAGCCTATATTTGAGTCTGCTGCTTCTGAAAATGGTTTCTTGTGCGATTTTTTTGCACAGAACGCAATAAAATTGTTTTAATTTTTCATTACGACTAATAAAGTCTACGTATCGTCTGTTTGCAAAACCTCAAAAAGCGTTGATGCACTGGCTTACTTGCTGAATTTGTGTAAAAGTCGAATAAAATCAGTAAATTGTCCAATTTTTTCCAAATTTTTTGCTATGGAGATATGCACGTCAAAACATCAGAAATAGTATTTTGGGCAACTTTCCTTCAAGAATGATAGGTCATTTTAGCTGTTTTTAAAAAGTACGGCCCAAAACCTTGATTCCCGGAGCGCCCCCTTAAGTTTATGGACCTCGGGAGCTCCCTAAGCGCTAAGCGCTTAGTTAGTGGATGGTGTGGGGAAGGGGTACACAGGAAAAATTATGAGTAGAAAAAAAGTAAAAAATTAGTAGAAATATAGTAGAAAAAAGTAGAAAATCTTTTCTACTTTTTTTCTACTATTTTTCTACTTTTTGTCTACTTTCTACCTTGGCAAGTTTCTACTCTTTTTCTACTTTTTTTCTACTATTTTCTACTTTTTTTCTACTTTTTTTCTACTTTTTTTCTAAATTTAGTGCAAGTTTCTACTTTTTTTCTACTTTCAGTTCAAAAATTTTCTACTTTTTTTCTACTATTTTTCTACAATTTTTCTACAATTTTTCAACATCTTTTTGAAATTGTTCCGGCTACTTTTTCGTTCTAACCTTACCTATATACACACTCTACAGGCGAAAAATGCTAATTAAAACACTTTTCATTTCATTAACTTTTCTACATTTTTTCTACTATTTTTCTACAATTTTTTTATAATTTTTCTACAATTTTTCTACATCTTTTCAAAATTGTTACGGCTACCTTTTCGTTCTAATCTTACTTATATATATACGCTCAACAAGAGAAAAAATGGTAGTTAAAACTAAATATGGCGTACCCGCGGGGGGGGGGGCTGGGAGGACATCAGCTTCCAATACCCCCAATCATCTTCGCGATTTTACCCCTCCCCCTTTTCGCGATTTCAGCCCCCCTTTTTCACTTTTTTGTCTGCCCCCTTTGGTTTTATGACACCACCGAAAAAAATTTTCGACACGTCCCCAGTTGCCCAAAATTACACTAAAATTTCAAAAATTTTCCAAAATTTTCTTTTGAGGGGCTTTCGACCCCAATTCATCAATGCTATATAGTGGTGCGGGGAAAAAACCCTATTTTCAACTTTTCGGGTCGTCCTGTGCTCCACATAAATCGGATCCATTAATGCTCGCGGCTGTTATAACGGCCATCTTTCGCCTAATTGTTGCACTAATAAAATGGATTCTAACTACTCACGTTTCTGAGTAATAAGCCTCGAAACCTCCGGGGAAAAAAACCCTAATGCGGGGAAAAAAATCCTACCACTTTTTCCGGTTGTTTTATTAGCAGTGAGTATAAACTAAATTTCATCGTGTTCTACAGCTTTTAGGCGGCAGTATGGACTAAAAAAACCGTTTCTCCGACACCCATGTGACTCACAATAATACTTCAAAAATCGACCCGTTTTGGCAGCCTAAATATCCAAAAAAATGCCAAATTTTGGTGAAACATCACCAAAACAGGTTTCGTAAGGGGTATCGGGGTATGGGCCAAAACGACAAAAAACGACGTTTTTCGGCCAAATAAACGGTTTTAATGAAGTTTACGGGTGTTCTTAGCACCGATGAGTCAACTTTTGTAGCAACAATGGGTGAGTTTAGCAAAAAATTCTCACAAAAGTGCTCCTAAACACATTTTCAATGTAAAAAAGTGAAAAATTCAAAATTTTTTGTTCGTCATTTTCTGGCCACCGTTCTTCATTTCGCTTCGTCACTTTTCGCGAAGAATGCAGCTCGTCGTACGCCGACGAACAGGGAACATTTCTACGGACAGTACTGTATGATAAGGGCTTCAACTGGTCGTGTCACTGCTATGTAGGCCGAATCTGCTTTAGGCCGAAAACATTGTAAAGCATACATTGTATGCTATACATGCATTAGGGTCGATTCGTACTGGCTGAACGTACATTACGGTTGTAAGTATGAATCGAGCCTTATTCTTCTCAGTTGGTATCTATTGGTGTTGTTGAAAAATACACCGAAATTCAAAATTATTACGAAAACTTTGCATTAGATACATGTATTCGATTGAAATAAAGCAGAAATTGAACTGCGAGGACAGTACATAAAGCTTACTGAAATTTATCTAAAATTCGGCAGAAAATGGATCAAAATTTAAACAAAAATGTTATTAAAAGATGGTGGACAAGCTGTGAAAATTTATACAAATAAAATTTGACGGATCAGAGCCAAAAAGTTGGTTCCCTGTTCGTCGGCGTACGATGAGCTGCATCTTTCGCGAAAAGTGACGAAGCGAAATGAAAAACGGTGGCCAGAAAATGACGAACAAAAAACTTTTTTTACATTGAAAATGTGTTTTGGAGCCCTTTTGGGGCTGAGACTGGATTTTATTTATTTGGGGCTGGGACTGGATTTTACCCATTTAGGGCTGGGGCTGGATTTAACCCATTTGGGGCTGGGGCTGGATTTTAAACATTTGGGGCTGGGGCTGAATTTTACCCAGTTGGGGCTGGGGCTGGATTTAACCCATTTGGGGCTGGGGCTGGATTTTACCCATTTGGGGCTGGGGCTGAATTTTACCCAGTTTGGGGCTGGGGCTGGATTTTACCCAGTTGGGGCTGGGGCTGGATTTTACCCAGTTGGGGCTGGACTTTACCCAGTTGGGGCTGGGGCTGGGTTTTACCCATTTGGGGCTGGGGCTGGGGCTGGAGCTGGGGCTGGGGCTGGGGCTGGGGCTGGGGCTTGGGCTGGGGCTGGGGCTGGAGCTGGGGCTGGGGCTGGATTTACCCAGACCCTCTGATTAACGATCAGAATGTCGGTGGTTTGATTTCGCCCCGGAGCTGCACCTTTTGTTTGCGGTTATTCTGCATACATTGAAGACTGAGCTGCTGCTGTATGATGTGTGCAGAGCAGCGAGGTACCTACCCTTCTAGCGTTAATTAACACTAGAATTTCGTTTTTGACCTACCCAGATTAACGTAGGAGTATCAAAATCTGAATGTAGCATATACGCCGCCCCTGAGGGGGCCGCGTAAAAAGCCCGGGGCCGTATTCTCAAAATTACCTGCGGGTAAAGTTAGGCTAATTTTACCCACAGGTAAGGTGAAGGTAAAGTTAATTCTGTGGGTAAAGGTAAAGTTAAAATTGAAAACAAGGTGAGCGTCGACGTTTGAGGTTAAAAATTTGCACAAAACATTACTTTTCGCTGCAAAACAAGATAATGCATTTTTCTGGCCCGAATATTACCGGTAACTTTAGCTATCACGTTGGCTTTAGTCATTGTTTGAGAAAACGATTTTACCTTCACCGTACCTGTGGGTAAAGTTAGCCTAACTTTACCTGCTGGTAATTTTGAGAATACGGCCCCAGCTTGGTTTTATGAATACGAAAAGCCGGGATTTTAAGCCGGGCTTGCGCAAAGCTCGGATAAAAAGCCGAGCTTACACTATTATGAATACGGGTGCAGAGAATTTTGGGGGCCTCCCAAAAATGACGCAAGTTTTACCTTTTTGGACCAAAAAACGCCGATTTTGGCAATTTTGGCGAATATTTTAGTAAAATTCGCTTAAATTTTACAAAAAAATGCCGATTTTTTTCAATTTCGTTCAAAATTTCGCTCCCGCCGGAATGATTTTTGTACATTGTTTGTACAAATTTTGTAATTTTTCAAAAATTTTTTTGGGAAGTTTTTTACTGATACTACAGACATCAGGCTGCCTAAATGTTTCTAAAATGGCAACTAAAACCACAAAAAATTTCTGAATTTTTGTATAAAATTTGTACATTTTTTGTACAAAATTTGTACTTATTGTGTATAAATTTTGTACAAATTTTGTATAAATTTTGTACTTTTTCAAAACAATTTTTGGGACCTTTTTCACTGATACTGCGGGCAGCAGGCATTCAGGCTGCTTAAATGTTGCTAAAATGGCAACTAAAACCACAAAAAAATTTCTGAATTTTGTATAAAATTTGTACATTTTTTGTACAAAATTTGTACTTATTTTGCATAAATTTGGTACAAATTTTGTGTTTTTATTTAAATAGTATATACCATACAAAAGTTTTTCGTCAAAATAACGTTATATTCCCGTTCAGCAGCTAAAATTAACCTTTTCCTCAGTTTTTCAACTAAACTGACAAAATTCGAAAATTTGGTCAAATTCACCATATTGGCACTTTGGCAGGGTTGCCAAAGTGAAACAGCGCTCACGACGCGGATTAAACAATATCAACTGACTGCTCTGCACCTGTATATATATTATTAAGATGAAATTGAAATACAGACCGAGTGATTATCCATTAAGGGGGTAGTGTCGCGAAAGCAGTCGATTTTGCGTAACTGTAAAACATTTTTAGAAAAAGATAAGACATCGTTCTTTATATATTTTGAAAATATATGTTGAGGCAAGTATTTTCGCCAAGTTTCATCAAAATTGATGCAGTATACTGTTTGCAGTGAGGTCGCAAAGTCGGAAAAATGACGTTTTAAAAACCTATTCACATTCGATTTTTTCGTCACAAATATCAACATATTTGTTTAGTTTGTTTATATAGACTAAAAGGACATATGTTGTAGTTTATGCACGCAAAATTTAGTGCAAATTGCTTGAGTGGTTGCGGAGTAATACCTGTTTGAACTGTGAAACTGTGCGTAAACAGTGAAGTACTCACAGCAATAATGATAAATTGTGAAAAATTTAGACGCTTATTTTAAAATCAAAAGAAAACGAACCTTCATTTTTCTTTTTTCTTATTTGTGGCAAAAAACTGTGCCTCTACACGTTATGCGTGCTTCACAAGCTGGCCAATCTGATATCTGGCTGAATTAGTTGAATTATCATGTCCTTATTGTGTAATGTCTGGCTTACAATCGGTGATTGGTTCAAGATATTGGTAGATATTGGTAGTCTACTGTCTGGCAGTACTTATTTAACACAGAATAGCATTCGATTATTTTCTCAGTGAACGTACAAGTTCAAAGCAAAAAGATCTCTTTTTGCAACCTATGAGCAAAACTGCTTTCGCGACACTACCCCCTTAAAGCGTTATTCAATTGAGTGAAATCGTGAAAAATCATCTTTTCAACGGTATCACAGGGGGTGCACCAGTTCTGGTTACTAGGTATATAAATCTGCCAGCAAAACCAATAGCACAGCA